>WNYA01000366.1:0-178717 GCA_019512145.1 Engystomops pustulosus
CTCTACTAGCCTATAGGGCAGCATCTCCAGGCTAAGCAATCTGGAGATGTGGACATTAAGGGCTTGGGCGTGCGGGTGGGTTGCACTATATTTCCATTTTCGCTCCAGCGTCTGGGGTATGGAGAGCTGAACGCTGGTGGATGCTGTGGAGGATCGTGGAGGCGACGATGGGGTTTTTGTGCCAGGGTCCTGGGCAGGGGGATGACTATCAGCTGACACAGGGGAAGGAGCAGTGGTGTGCACGGTCGGAGGTGAACGGGCTTGGTGCCACTGAGTGGGGTGTTTAGCATTCATATGCCTGCGCATGCTGGTGGTAGTTAAGCTAGTAGTGGTGGAACCCCTGCTGATCCTGGTTTGGCAAAGGTTGCACACCACAGTCCGTCGGTCATCCGGTGTTTCCTTAAAGAACCTCCAGACTTCTTAAAATCTAGCCCTCGCCGCGGGAGCCCTCGCCACGGGAGCTTCACTACGTGACACATTTGGCGCTGATGCACCTGCTCTGGCCCTGCCTCTCCGTCTGGCCCCACAACTGCCTCTTCCAACCTGTTCTGGTCGAGGACTCTCCTCCGTCTCAGAAGCACTGTGTTCACCCGGCCTCTCAACCCAGCTTGGGTCTGTCACCTCATCATCCTCCAATCCCTCAGTCTGCTCCCCCCTCGGACTTCCTGCCCTGACAACAACTTCACCAGTGTCTGACAACCGTGTCTCCTCATCGTCGGACACTTCTTTACACACTTTTTCCACTACGTCAAGAAGGTCATCATCACCCACAGACTTCGACGAAGTGAAAGCACACTGCTATGCCAGATGAGATGACGCTGAGTTACGAAAAAATAAACATAAAATAAAAAGTAAATGGCAGACTGTGCCTAATTGAAATCAAACCCCTAATAAATTTTCCCACTTCGGTCTTTGCGATGGATATGTGCGTCACTAAGCGCTAAACACAACGGTCGCAAGTCTCACTGCAAATTCCTCACAATTTGGTAGTAGATGCACTACAGCAAGTACAGCCACCAGCAGATCAACCAGAAATAAAATATATATAACGCTATTGTAGGCGTAAGTAAGCCGTTTGGATTCTCCTATGGCTATTTTCTAGCCAAGTATGAAAGCACACTGCTATGCCAGATGAGATGACGCTGAGTTATGAAAAAATAAACGTAAAATAAAAAGTAAATGGCAGACTGTGCCTAATTGAAATACAACCCCTAATAAATTTTCCCACTTTGGTGTTTGAGGTGGATATGTGCGTCACTAAGAGCTAAACACAACGGTAGCAAGTCCCCCTGCAAATTCCTCACAATATGGTACTAGCTGCAAATAAAAAAAAAAAAGTATAACGTTATTGTAGCCCTAAGAAGGGCTGTTGGGTTCTTGTAGAATCACTCCTGCCTAACAGTAAGCTAATAGAACACCCTAACGCTTTCCCTAACCAGCAGCAGCTCTCTCCCTAGTGGCATCCAGACACAGAATGATCCGAGCAGCGCGGGCAGGGGCTAGTCTATTCCAGGGTCACCTGATCTGGCCAGCCAACCACTGCTATCGACGTGTAAGGGTACCACGTCATGCTGGGTGGAGTGCAGAGTCTCCTGGCTTGTGATTGGCTCTGTTTCTGGCCGCCAAAAAGCAAAACGGCGGGAGATGCCATTTTCTTGAGCGGGCGAAGTATTCGTCCGAGCAACGAGGAGTTTCGAGTACGCTAATGCTCAAACGAGCATCAAGCTCGGACGAGTATGTTCGCTCATCTCTACTGAGCTCCATCTACTTAGTGGTGAAGTTCAGTCATGTGATTCAGGGCATATACGGGTAGTCCCTGGGTTACATACAAGATAGGTTCCACAGGTTTGTTCTTAAGTTGAATTTGTATGTAAGTCAAAACTGTATATTTTATAATTGTAGTCAGAGACAAATTTTGTTTTTGCCCCAGTGACAATTGGAGTTTCAAAATTTTTTGCTGTAATGGGACCAAGGATGATCAATAAAGCTTCATTACAGACACCTTACAGCTGATCATTGCAGTCTGGGACTATAGTAACATCCAGAGAGGTCACAAGGGGGCAGAGGGGGCATCTGTAACTAGGGGTCGTCTGTAACGGGGTGTCCTTAAGTAGGGGACCGCCTGTAGCTGCCTTCTTAGTCTTCATATCATTATTTAAGGTGCTACATTTAGATTTGTAACAGGTGTGGACACTTTTTGTATTGTTTTTAACAGTATTTTAATAAATTGCTACTGTTTTAATCTTTTCTCTTATATTAAGAAATTTTTTTCTGCCTGTGCTGGATACACAAAGAAATTTTTTGTTTTTGCAAAAAAGACTGAAGTTGTCACAGTTGGTTACAGAACCACCTATCTTCCGTGCACGGCATACTGGACTAGCAACAATACTGGTGAGCGGCACATACATGCCTTTGTCAGCATTCAGAATCACTATAGTAGTTTAATTCATATTACCTGGCTCCCTGCCAGCAGAGTGTGGTGAGGCCTGGTCAGGGGGGTAGGGGGTAATGCAGCCTGTGTCCCTGTGCCAGTCTCCCACACTCATCCAGTAGCAGCGGGATGGTGTATGGGGGGTAATGAAGACACAGGCTACAGATAACCCTTCCCTGCCGGAGCCTCACTATAGTTTGCTGGCAGGGAGCCAGATAATATGAAATAAACTTATATAAAGTACTGAAATGATTCAGAATGCTGACGGAAGCAGCATAGCAAAGGCTATTGGAGCCTGTCACCAGCTAAACATGACATTCCTGGTGACAGGTTCAATTTAAAAGCAACACAGCTACATTAGCTTGCACCTCCTTTACCAATTAAACGGCGATCCTATAGATGAAGAAAGATAAACAATGAAGGGCCTACACATTTGGTAAGGCAGTGCCCCATCTTTCAACAGCTTACAGATGAGAGAGCCAAGAGTCAGATCTCCACCAATATGATGATATTAATGTCCTTTACAGACCCGTTCATTCAAACATTGAACAACTGGTCGAGTTTGGTTGCTCAAATACCCGTGATTGGTGCTGGCACCAATTGTAGAGATTAACCCTTTAAATGCTGCTGCTAGCACAGCTCCCTAGGATCATCGCTCTCTGATGACATTAAAGGGAGTGGTGATGACAGAGAAAATGCTGGCAGCATTTTGTGGAGAGCCAAACGCAATCAACATACTGAAATGCTACACGACGAGCCAGGTCCACAGCTACATTTTGAAGGAGCCCTAAAGACCTCTTTCACACTTGCGTTGCTGATCACGTCAGAGTGCAACCCGTCAAAAACTGATGTTTTTGCCTCCGTTTTATTAGCATTTTTGCAGCGGTTTTTTTTGGTGTTTTCAATGTTTTTTTTAATGCGTTTTTATAACAGCAGACAACGCACATGAAGAAGACTCATGACTGTGGTCTATCATTTCTATGGCAAGTGATCAGTGAAAAACACATTACACTTACCTGCGTTTTGACTTGTACAGTGCATTTTTCATCTGCAGGACTTGTAAAAGTAGAGCACACAGAGATTTTCACGCGCATAAAAAATGCACATTTGTGCGTGAAAATATATGCAAGCGGGATAAAAACCCATTGAATACAAAAACACATGCAGAACTGTGAAAAGTGTGGAAGGGGTCTCATTCTACTAAACAGAGAGAAAGCAATTGATAAAGGAGGGAAGGAAATTTTCTTAAAACTTTACCTCCATTGGATCTAATGTAAAATACATGTTATCTAAGACCAGTAGATTCTAGATTAAGAAATGTTTTGGATGATCAAACAGAAAGAATGTTCAACATTAGAGATGAGCGAGTATACTCGTCCGAGCTTGATGCTCGTTCGAGTATTAGCGTACTCGAAACTGCTCGTTGCTCGAACGAGTATTTCGCCTGCTCGATAACGAGCTTTCACTTAACGAAACACAGTGAAGAACAGTGAAGAACACAGTGAAAACAGTGAACACAGTGAACACAATGAACACAGGATCATTTAAGTGAAGAACACAGTGAAGAACACATTGCAGATGTTTCCGAACATCTGCTAACTTATCCGAAGACACGAGTGCCGAACGGTGTTCTTCACAATAGTATGTGAAGAACAATATGTGTGACGAACACATTGCAGATGTTTCCATACATCTGCTAACTTATCAGACACATTTTATTGCAGAGCCTCTGTCCCCTTGAAAAATGCTCGAGTCTCCCATTGACTTCAATGGGATTCGTTATTTGAGACGAGCACTGGAGCATCGGGAAAAGTTTGACTCGAGTAACGAGCACTCGAGCATTTTAGTGTTCGCTCATCTCTATTCAACATCCAATGAAGAGCAATTACTTTACTTTTCTGGGAGGGAGAGGGATCACCATTAACTAGTTACCATTGTTCTTTAATATTTTCGCAATCACAGGTGCAACCGGTCGGTCGGAGAAGGATTCGGCTTGGTTGATGAGGGCCTCCTTGACTGCTCCAAAGTCGCATAGGACCACTACTTTTGACAGACCGATCTGGACACTCAAAACTGGACCATACGTCTTGGAAAGCTGTGAAAACAAGATATGGGGTGACCCCAAAAATACTTTAACTGCTTCCTCACTTGTCAATTTAGTCACAAATTTCCAATTCTTGTTTAATTATATGATACATGAAAAGCCCTCACAATGGATCAACTTATCATTGTATCATTATATACCAGCCCTTCCTATCCTAAAATAATCATAGTCAGATGTCCACATTCTTAATTTGGCCACCTTAGCCTTTAATGACCAATGCAAACTTTTTAAATGTTTGCCAAAAATGTAAAAAAAAAAGTTTCTCCACAACTATAGGGTCATTAAAAATTTGGAGAAACCTTGTGTGGCAGTTTTCTGGAGTAAAAGGCCACATTTTCTAGCAGCAGATAAATTAGTTAAAGGGAACCTACGGCCAGGAATGCACTGTCCGAAGTTTTCCTGATGGTAGATTCCATTTTCTGTACTCATTCCTAAGCTGTTTTTTATTACCCTGTAACCTAATTTAAGTAACTTAAATCTTTTATTTATGCAAATTACCTTTAGAGGCTACTGGGGTGTGTCCGATTGTCAGCAGCTGAGGCTACTCCACACCAGAGCAACCTTTTGCTGCCACGTCCCTGCTCTGCCTCCAACTACGTTGCTGCTTGTGTCCGTGCATGGGCAGTAAAATCGCTTTTGGCTGCAGCTTCACTATATCTTGGTGCATGCGCATTGCCAGCTTCATCAAAGTCGCACCACCGTTCTGCATAGATATGAACCAGGAGCCAAAACCGAAACAGAATTTACCGCCCATGCACAGGCACTAGCAGCAGCGCGGCGGGAGGCAGAGCAGGGACGCGGCAGGAGACAGAGAAGCAAGAGGCTACTGGGGCGTGGAGTAACCTCAGTTGCTGGTGGTTGGACACACCCAAGTAGCCTCTTAAGGTAATTTGCATAAATAAAAGGTAAAGATAAAGTTACTTAGATTAGGTTACAAGATAATTAAAAACTGTGCAGTAATGAGTAGAGAAGACAGAGTCTACCATCAAGAATACCTCAAAAAGAGTATTTCTGATGGAAGGAGGCATAAAGTTGACATTTGACTTTCTTCTTACAAATTCATCCATTTCACTATGGAAATTATCAGAAATATAGGGGCTCATATCAAGTTTTTCTAGGGAGCTCTCTGATTTTTGTGTACAACCTTAATATTATTACATAATTTGCACATTACCTCCAATAAAGTTTTATGAGGCTTCGCCATGTCCATTGTTAGAATATTTCCAATGATCGGTAGGGGCTTTGGTCCTGGTGGGAAATTCTTGTATTTTCCATGTATTTGGTTTTTTAAAACACTGGCCAAAAATAAAACAACAACAACGGAAAGGAGAACGGTGACCGGGTCCATGATGAATAAGAGTTCTGTGAAACATAGAAGAGTAAGGTAACAACGATGACCCAACTATTTCAAGGAAAACAATCCATTTGGAGACATGTTATATTATACAACAAACTTCAATGCTTCAATTTTATTTTCTACATTTTACGTTTCAAGGATTGTGTGGAATTCTGCATTTTTAATTTATTTTAAAGGTGGACTGTTAAATGGGTTTAAACTTTTAATGACCCATCCAAAAATCTAAAAACCCAACACCCAATCTAACCAGCAGTGGTGGCGACACTACATCTAATGTGTTTAGAAAACTTTTTTCTAAAGGTCCTTAACAACCGAGTTGTGTTATTGTTATATTATATCACTGTATATAGCTCTTAGTCCCCATTGAAAATTTCTGCACTTACCTACCAAGTGCAAGGTATATTTCTAGCGTTTAATGTAGCAAAAAGGCCTCTGGCCCTGGACATCCATTACTCTGGAGCAATATAAGACTGTCTGTCAAACATTAAGACATGTTTTATAAATCTGCCCCATTATGTCAGAGGCAGATTGGACCCCCTATGCATAAACCCTTCAAGGGAACATCCAAGATCATCATTGTGTAGCCAGACAAGTCTAAGAATGCAAATAAACATAAACCTATCATGAGACACTGGATGTAAATCATTAGCAGAATACCCTACACACCAATCCCCTTCCCATGGTGGTAGTGGGCCCCTTACATAACCGAACCTAACTATTAACCTATCAACTACAACAACCTAACCTAAATACTAACCTAGCCTAACAACTACGACAACCTAATCTAACAACTATACACCAATCTCCTTCAATGGTGGTAGTGGGCCCCTAACCTAAACGAACCTAACTACTAACCTATCAACTACAACAACCTAACCTAACTACTAACCTAGCCTAACAACTACGACAACCTAATCTAACAATTACACACCAAACCCCTTCCATGGTGGTAGTGGGCCCCTAACCTAAACGAACCTAACTACTAACCTAGCCTAACAACTACAACAATCTGACCTAACAACTACACACCAATCCCCTTCCATGGTGGTACTGGGCCCCTAACATAAACAAACCTAACTACTTACCTAACCTAACAGCTACAACAACCTAACCTAACAACTAACCTACCCTAAATACTACAACAACCTAACCAAACAACTAATCTAACCTAACAACTACAACAACCTAACCTAATAGCTAACATAACAACTACAACAACCTAGTTTAACAACTACACACCAATCCCCTTCCATGATGGTAGGCCTAAATGAACCTAACTACTAACCTAGCCTAACAACTACAACAACCTAACCTAACAACTAACCTAACAACTACAACAACCTAACCTAACAACCTAACCTAACAACTACAAAAACGTAACCTAACAACTACAACAATCTAACCTAACAGCTACACACGCAGAGCGCTAAGTACATACTACATGATATATCCTCTGCATCATGGAGTTAATCAAAGTCAAGTTTCATAACTAAAAAAGTTCAAGATCTTGTCTGTCTTACGCAGTGCAGCGGGGCGGCCTCGGATCTCCTGTCCTCACTCGGTGAATCCTCGGCTCTTAAACTCCTGGGAAATATAGAGCCCATGTGATTATCCTACATGTTAATACTTAACTTCTGGAGAACCTGCTCCACCCCACAATAAACTTCAGGAAACACAAGAGGAAACAAGGCCGTGACTTACAGAAAAATTTCACTCTGTTATTACATAGATTAACCCTTTACAGCCTCAGCAAATTCTTTTCTCTTCTTTGTCACTACTTATTTATTGTTGGACAAGCGCTTTTTTAAATTCTATTTTTCATAGTTTTTCTTCTAATGTTGGTGTTTTATTTATTGAATTATTTTTTTTCTACCAGGGTGTAACTACATAATATTATATATAAAAATATATATGCAGAGGTGTTGTTAGGATCGTAAAAGATCCGGTTCTTGGGCACCAGGGCATATGCACCAAATTTTCTTTAGTGTCCACCCTCTACACAAACTCTCGCATGTGCTCGCTCCAAAAACAATGTTACTTATCATTTCAGCTATGGAAAACAAAATAATATTTCCCAAATGTGGCCTAACATGTAATAATGTAATAACAAGTGATACCTGCAGCCTCTACTTAATCCCCCTAAAAGTGACCTGCACTAAATCATGCCCCCTTTACCCCTACACTTAATATCCCTCCACTGTGTCCCCTGCATTGAAAGTAGCCCCCACCGAATAATACCCAAAGCTACTGAATAGAGTCCCTACACTAAATAAGTGATGTCCCTCACAGTCCCCAGTATACAATGCCCCCCACAGCCCCCAGTAAGTAATGCTTCCACAACCCCAGTTAGTAATGGCCCCCACATCCCACAATAATGCCCCCCACAACCCCCAGTACATAAAACTTCTCAAAGCCCCCAGTAATGTCCGCACAGCCCCCTATAATGTCCCCCACAGCCTCCAGTAGGTAATGTTTTTCATAGCCCACAGCATATAATCTCCCCCACAGCCCCCACTAAGTAATATCCACAAAGTCCTCACTAAATAATGTCCCCACAGCCACTGACCCCCACAGCCCCCAATAATGTCCCCCACAGCTTAGTAGGTAATGTTCTTTATAGCCCCATTATATAATGCCCCCCAATAGCCCCCACTAAGTCCTAACTAAAAAATGTTGTCCAGAGCCCCAATAAGTAAAGTCTCTCACAGCCTCCCCAGTAATGTCTCCAAAGTTCCCATAATGTCCCCACACCCCCCATATTAATGTCTTCACAGCTCCCCAGTAATATCCCTCACAGCCCCCCAGTAATATCCCCTACAATCCACAGTAATGTCCCCCAAAGCCCCCCTAATGTGCTTCCCCCTCACCATTCTTCCTCTCTCACCTCCTCTTCTTCCCCCTGTGCAGGACGGGTGCAGTGACATCATTATGCCGCCTCCTGATCCCCGTATTGAGTTGCTTGGGGTAGGGGACACATCTCACCATGTCCTGTGCTCTATGTGGTGGAGCATGGAGCTCGCAGCACCCTGCCACACTACAGTACCCAACTCTATCTGCTTCCGGAAGACACGGATAGGTGAGAGTTTGTAGGACCATAGATATGTGATATACACTGATTATACTCTATATCAGGGGTAGGGAACCTATGGCTCGGGAGCCAGATATGGCTCTTTTGTTAGCTGCATCTGGCTCTCAGGCAGCTGTGGCTACCTATCTACTTGGGGGCATGTGCTGTGGCTACCTATCTGGTAGCCGCCGGTCTTTATAGGAACACAGGAAGTGGGCAGCGCCAATCAGCAGGGCACTGGCCCTTTAAATAGGCGAGTGTCAGCGCGTGCTGGCCAGCCGGGACAGGAGCCAGAAAGTGGTGAGGGGCACGGGTGTGCCTGCGATCCGAGACCTAGATCGCAGGGGCATCCGTGACACTGGGACTACCTATCTATTGGGGGGAATGTGCATATGGTACAGATCTTACAGAATAACATTTTAAAAAATGTGGCGTTCATGGCTCTTTCAGCCAAAAAGGTTCCTGACCCCTGCTCTATATGATCCAAACAAACATTGGATTACAGATAGAAGATATATTCCACCCGTATTCTGTTTACTTTGTGTGTGTTACTTGTATATATGCAATAGATACACATTCAGTGTGGCCCATTATCCTGATGGATACGTTATAACTGGTATTACCCAACAGAATACAGAAGTGCATACCACTGTATACTGTATAGATATCACCTATCACTTATCTTACTGTATAAGGAATATATATTTTGCGATATATTAGGTGGCTACAGGTCAAGTGATAATTCTGTATCTCTTGTAGCTTTTTCCATCAGTCTTTCTATCTGTCTGTTTCCTTATTTCTTATAGGGTATTGTATTATGTATTTAAACATAGTCCTTGCAGAGAACTGATGGCCCCTACTCCCCTCTGATACTAATGACGGTTTATCCAATAGTTACTTGACCGGGGCTGCCCCTCGTGGGACAACAACAAATGTGTGATGTTCCTCAAATACGAGGGTAGGGGTCCTCAATCCCCACAGTAAAACATCCTGAACGTATGTGAAAAGTGAAAGGTTGGGGGAATTCATAGTATCATAGTTTATACGGTTGAAACAAGACACTGGTCCATCAAGTTCAACCAAGGAAGGGAAGGGATTGGATGAGGAAGGGATTTCGGGAATCAATTCTATAAATACAAGCGACGGCCATTTTTTCTGCTCTGAGCACTTCTTCCGGCTTGTGTCGGACCGTGAAATGGCCATCAATATTTGTTAGCACTGACAGCATCACCCCCTCGCCCCTGATATGTATTAACTTTGTACTATTAAAGGAAGGTGTCTGAAGAAACTACACGATGATCCTGTGGTGACTGCCCTCCCCAGATTCCACTTTTTGAACAATGTACTTACTTGTGGACTTTAGGGTCAGGAAGTAGGAGTTTTCCTTACATTACATTCCTTACATTTTCCTTATCATTGATGCTCCATTAGGTAATTCTGGGAACTAATATGCAAATATGTTTTTCCAAGGTTGGAAATGGAAAACAATGCCTCCTTTTGCTACCTTGAAAGGCCACCAAGTATGACCTACAAGAAGTCTAACAACATGGGGGCACATTTACTTACCCGTCCCGTTGCGATCCGCGCCATGCGTTGTCCGACAAGGATTCGGCTCTGCCGCGATTCACTAAGATCGTGCATCCAATTTCCTGCATGTGTCGCTTCCCCGCTGAGGTCCGCCGGAGTTCACCTTCTTCTTCCCGATGCATGTGAGTGCTGATCTTGCGAAACAATTTGCTTTTTAAATTCCACGGTTTGTCCGAATCAGTTAGGTTGTCCGAAGTTCACGCCCCCCCCCCCCCCCGATTTGTGTCGCATGAAGCCAGCGCCGATGCACCACATTCCGATCGCGTGCGCCAAAAACCCGGGGCAATTCAGGGCAAAATGGAAAAAAACACGAAACCTGGCGAAAATGCAGCGTTCGGGCCCTTAGTAAATGTGCCCCATGATGTGGGATATTTGTGCAGATTTACTTATGTACTTTAGTGATGATGTAATAAAGAGTTGACTTATTTTTGTATTATGCTACTTATTTACTGTGGGTTTTGTGTCTCTACAATGAAATCTGATATAAAAGTTGGTATCAATCCGTCGGCATTAGAGATGAGCGAGTATACTCGTCCGAGCTTGATGCTCGTTCGAGTATTAAGGTACTCGAAACGGCTCGTTGCTCGGACGAGTATTTCCCCTGCTCGAGATCGAGCATTTAATTTAAAAAACACAGTGAAGAACAATGAAGAATAGAATAAAAACAGTGAACACAGTGAACACAGGATCATTTAAGTGAAAAACACAGTGAAAAACACAGTGAAGAATAGATTACAGATGTTCGGCACATCTGCTTACTTGTCGGGAGATACGCGCGGAACGGTGCGAACAAAATAGCATGTGAAGAACACATTGAAGAACACGGTGAGCAGGACAGAGACACCAGGGAGCAGCACAGAGACACCGGGGAGCAGCACAGAGACACCGGGGAGCAGCACAGAGACACCGGGGAGCAGCACAGAGACACCTGGGCAGCGGCAGGCACGGAGACTTCGGGCAGCGGCAGGCACGGAGACATCGGGCAGCGGCAGGCACGGAGACACTGGGGCAGCGGCAGGCACGGAGACATCGGGCAGCGGCAGGCACGGAGACCATCGGGCGCGTCAGGCAACGGAGAAAATCGGGCAGCGGCAGGGCACGGAGACACAATGGGGGCAGCGGCACGGCACGGAGACATCTGGCGCAACAGGCCGGAGACACTGGGGAAGCGGTAGGCACGGGAGGAAATCGGGCAGCGGCAGGCACGGAGACACTGGGGCAGCGGCAGGCACGGAGACACTGGGGCAGCGGCACGCACGGAGGCACCGGGGCAGCGGCACGCACGGAGGCACCGGGGCAGCGGCACGCACGGAGACATTGGGGTAGCGGCACAGAGACATCGGGAAGGGCAGAGAGACAGAGAGATCGGGGAGACTTCAGTGGAAGAAGAGGAGCGGATCCCGGGACAGCGTATCTCCCGACAAGTAAGCAGATGTGCCGAACATCTGCAATCTATTCTTCACTGTGTTCTTTACTGTGTTTTTCACTTAAATGATCCTGTGTTCACTGTGTTCACTGTTTTTATTCTATTCTTCACTGTTCTTCACATCTGCTAACTTGTCGGGAGATAATATACGCGCGGAACAGTGAAGAATAGATTGCAGATGTTTGCATACATCTGCTAACTTATCAGAAGACATTCTTTTTCAGTTAATTAACACATTTTATTCCCGAACCATGGTCCCTTTGAAAAATGCTCGAGTCTCCCATTGACTTCAATGGGGCTCGTTATTCGAGACGAGCACTCGAGCATCTGGAAAAGTTCGTCTCGAATAACGAGCACCCGAGCATTTTAGTGCTCGCTCATCTCTAGTCGGCATCAATCTTTGATCAATCTTGTATTTCTTAAATTTTGGAACAAAAAAATAATGTGGTTAAACAGTTAAATGTAAGAATGTTATGTTTGTTATGGAAGTGGAATCCGCTATTTGTTTTCCTGTATGAAAGCTTCACCTTTCCACCACCCAGAGCTGTGATGTGCTGATACAGATCTCGTGTCACCTTTCCTCTAGAGCAGAATCCTGACTCACCTTCTACCTGTCTATTAGTATTACTCAATGTGCTTTACATCCTCCGGCCTGACAGGTTTCCACCCTCCTCTCTCCTTAATACTGCTGAGCTGTCACTTGGCAACTATTCTACTTGAGGCATCAAGTTGGGTGAAGACTGCATCATGCACAATCTTTAAAGACTGAACCCACCAGTTTTGTTGATACCCCCAGATTTACTAATATTGATGGCGGACCACCCAAATCTCCCCTAATGGACCACAGCAGAGAAAAGAATCAGAAAACCTGGACATGTAGTAATGTTTTAACCTTATGTAGGACATAGGGTAATAGTATCAGGGACGGTCATCGAATCTGGTAGATGCTGGTGTCCTTGGATTGTCACTGGTGTTAAAACAATGGAGCAATGGCATGAATGTACCTCCAAGGGGCAAAATGGAGGACCATGCTGGCCAACTTCATTGAAAGAAATATTTCATTGGATTCCATTGATCACATCTAGGGGATTGGCCATAACCAACTTAAAGGGGACCACCACTCCAGGCATGTGGAAATGAACATGCCATTCTGTAAGGGTCACTACACAGAGTGAGGGACGCAATTGCTGAGATTATCAGTCCAGATCTGACTTACACCCCCTCCGATCTGTCAACACCTGTCAACATTGGGGAGATTATAATGGTCAGATACTCGGACTGATATCTCAGCAACGGGGTGGGGGGGGGGGGGGGGGCGGAAAATAGAAAATTCAAAGCATGTGTGAGGTGGTGATGGGTCCTCTTTAAATTGAATAATGAGCCACGTTTATCTGTGAAGGATCTGCCACCCAATTACAAGGAGCTTAATAAAGTTTTATTGAAAAAAATGGGGTCCTCCATTCCTTGCACTGTGTACTGTATGTCCATTTCTTGGCACAATGTGGGTCAATTATTGATATTCCTGGAAACATAACAAAACCATTGGATATTTGAAGAAAAATGTCCAAATCTTTTGTTCTCCCTGGAGATTACTTCATACAGTTTTCCTATAAAAGCACATGAATACTTAGCCAAGCCAGCTATGAAAGTGTATGAGGCATCTGTGCGGACTAGCTGCTGGCCAAAAGAGATTTCTACCAGGACCAGTAGATAAAAAGAAAATATTAAAATATTAAAAAATATATGTAATGAGCCCTTGTAGAGCTGTAGACATTAGGAGTGAAGGGTAAGGCTAGCGGTTGCTACTCAGACATAAAGTCTGGGGGTGCCCAAAGGTGAGAAAACCCCTGAATTATACATGGCCCCAAGCAGCATCATTTTATGTAGTGGAGGCTGCTGCAGGACACCTTATTGAGTGGAGTCTGCTGCTGGACATTGTATTGAGTGGAGGCTGCTGCTGGACATTGTATTGAGTGGAGGCTGCTGCAGGACATCTTGTTGAGTGGAGTCTGCTGCTGGACATTGTACTGAGTGGAGTCTGCTGCTGGACATTGTACTGAGTGGAGTCTGCTGCTGGACATTGTATTGAGTGGAGGCTGCTGCTAAACATTTTACTGAGTAGAGGCTGCTGCTGGACATTTTATTGAGTGGAGGCTGCTGCTGGACATTTTATTGAGTGGAGGCTGCTTCTGGACATTTTACTGAGTGGAGGCTGCTTCTGGACAAATTATCAAAGAAGTTGTCAGAGATTATGCAAAAACAGCTAGGTTACCAGGGCTGCACAAAATTATAAAAAGGTTTTGGCGGTACAGGAGATGGGTATGTGAGCCAGATGGCCAGAAGTTGTTGGTGTTGAAGTGTGGTGCCCCTGTAAACAAATAGGAGTACGGAACCGAGGGACCATGGCGTGGGACACTGGGAGCACCAGAGGGCCATCCTGTGGCTACCTCGCTGTTTTTGCTTAATCTTGGACAACACCTTTAATGAAGGGAGTTGCTAGACAATATATTAATGAGGGATGCTAATGCTGGACACTATGGGGCAGATTTACTTACCCGGTCCCGTCGCAATCTCGCGGTGCGTTGTCCGACGAGGATTCGGGTCTGTCGCAATTCAACACTGTTGAACTGAAATCGTGCATCTGAGTTCCTGCATATGTCGCTGCTGAGCTGAGGTCCGCCGGAGTTCACCTTCTTCTTCCCAGTGCATGTGAGTGCTGATCTTGCGACAAAAATCCTTTCTAAAATTCTACAGTTTGTCCGAATCAGTCGGGTTGTCCGACGGCCACACCCCCCGATTTCTGTCATGTGCAAGCTGGCGCCGATGTGCCAAAATCTGATCACGTGCACCAAAATCCCTGGGTAAATTTTGCACAAAACAGAAATATTAGGGAAACCCGACAGAAGTGCGGCGTTCTGGACCCTTAGTAAAGGAACCCCAATGTATAAGCTGTATGAGTGTAGTGCAGTGAGTATACGTCGGTGCAGCATATATGTGTATTTTTAAGTGTAATGTGCTGGACTGGGTGGCAGCGCGATGTAAGGTAAATGATCCAAAGTTCGCATCAGGGTCCACTGGTGTCTAGCCCAGTGTTAAGCCCAAGAGCTTCAAGTTAAGCAAATATGCCCAGGAGATACATCTCTAAGGTGATCTCCGATTTTTTTGTCTCCTAGAAATTCCGAGAGAGTCAGATTTTGGTTAAACATTTGTACCTACTCTGTACTTTAGGGCACTTTGGTAACTTTTATCTTCTACCTGCTGTCACCAAGTATGATAAGTCCATAAATGGAATGTCCCTTCAATAACAAGAATCTTTCAGTTCTTCCAATCACAAGTGAATTCCGCTATTAACTTAGATGTAAACAAACTTTCACGCTTCACCTTTCCTCCAGCAATCTGATTCCGTTATTATGTGTCACCTTTCCTCCAGCGATCTCGTTCTGTTATCTCGTGTCACCTTTCCTCCAGCGATCTGATTCTGTTATCTCGTGTCACCTTTCCTCTATAGGAGAGTCTTGGCTCACCTTTTACCTGTCTATTAGTATTACACAATCAGTTCTGCACCTACCTGACTCATCACATGGGTCTCCACCCTCCTCTATACCCTATTACTGCTGAGCTGTCACTTTCTTTCCTGTTCATAGAAACGCAAATAAAATACAAAATTCTAGAAAAAAAATGTAAAAAAAATAGGTAATAATAAACATCTGCCAAGTGGGGGGCCAACACCCGACGTCCCAACCAATCGGAAGTTTGAGGATACAGCAGGAGCCTCTTTACTGCTCTCCAGTTATAGAGCTGTACATTGTGTGGAGGTTTTGCTTAGCATTAATGAACAACATTATCTTTTGAATGGGATTGAGCTGCTAATTGGTCATGTGACCCCCTGGATTTTACAGACCAGAAACAGAAACTTTCTATTTTCTGCTGTATTTCAGTAAATTCTGCTTCTCTATTACTGCCTGCATTTGGCATAGACTTAGCACATGAAACCTTTCCATGCAGCTCTACTTCCACCTTCACTCAATAGAACTTCCTTTAAAGGAGCATTTTTACAGAGACAAGATTGTCAAATATACTCAGGAGAATAAAATAACAAATTCTCTAATACAGCATTTCACAGATATCATTCCAACCTGTCTCTATCTGTCTGGTGTTTACAGTTTTGGCTGTCCCTGGATCCGACTATAAATCATCGACTATGGTTCGATTCTTCTCATGAATAGCTTCTCCTCTCTGCACACTACAGGGCTCTCTGTCTCCTGCAGCTCCATCACAAGCCCAGCTCAGACACAGACACTTCCTGCCTGCAAGCAGTTTGCAGAGATTTACTCTTCTAGCTAAAGAAACATACAGTCTTTATCGGGGAGGCAGGCATAGTTAAGCTGACTCTGTGTGTGTTACAGGGGATTTAGCAGAGCAGAGAGTGTCATTGTGTCTTATATCCATCTCAAAGATATCATAATATCTCATCTCTCTTTTTTCAATGTATGAGATACTAGTGAATGTTCAGAAGCTAAATAAAAGTGTAAATAAATGTGTACCCTGATAATCTAAGCACATTGTCAGTACACAGCATCTCGCAGCACAGAGAGATCATGAAGTGTCTGCTTAGGATTCTTACACTGACCTTTCTAGGGTCTACCAATAGAGAAGGGAGTTTATAGAGCCTCATAGACATCTCTTTACATCACTGGTGGAAGGGAAATCTATACTGCTATGGACACCAATCATCGTGTCCGCTGTCACATCACAACTAGCGGTCGCAACGATTGTGACTTAGAACCGGCAGTCATTAGTCCGGTATATCCTAAAAAGTTGGAAAAGTTGAGTTGTATAAGTTGTATGAGTTGGTATAAGTTCCTTGTGGTTCCTGTGATAACAATTCACTAAGGGTGACACTGTTTAAAGGACATCTACCACCAGGATGAAGGATTGTAAACCAAGCACACTGACATACTGGTGTGTACCCCCTCTGACAGGATCTGCTCTTCTTTTAGCTACCTAGAGCCCTGTTTTTTGTTTTTTTTTACAGGAAACAGTTTCAAAATTATGCAAATGAGCCATAGGCTATGGGCTCCATAGGCTGATTTGCATAATTTTTACAGCCTTTTATTTTTAGAAACAAGGGAATAAGAAAAAAGTATCCTGAGAGAGGGGGCACTCACCTGTTTGTCAGTGTGCTTGGTTTACAATCCTTCATCCTGGTGGTAGATGTCCATATTTACATGGCGTGAGAAGGTTTAGTATCATTGCATCACCACTACCCGATGTCATAAGTTCTGGTGAGTGATATCCATGTATTTACACCATCCACTGTGTGATACAAATTCTGTGGTTCATTAGTCACTGTTCCTGGATGTTATGTTATGTGGGTGGTGATACAATCATACAAGAACACAACGTTTCAACACTCATTTACAGTAACTGGAAGGGTGTGCACAATAGAGAGTTCAGGTGGTACAGAACACGGCTGAAGTTCAAGGATTTATTTCCGATTTCCATCTATATCCATCTGTATCCACCTGCAAGACGATTCTTTTCCAATCGAGGTCACTTATAAATATGGTGGAACCTCCATTATGGACACTTTGTAGGTGTCGTGATATGGTGGTGTCCTTGTTTTGAATATCACCATAGTGATCCTTCCACTTTGTCTTCCCAACATATTTCAGGGGACAGTCACATTTTGCCCGATCTATGACCAAAATTGACTCTAAATCAAGTCATTGGGGGTTATTTATCATTCCCAAGCTTTGTGATGTAAAAAAGCCTCATAAAAGTGTCACTGCTAAAAAGTCTCACAGGACTATTGCTGCCACTTTGTTAATCTGGTGTAAACATAGAACTACTGCAGCATTGTGCAAAGTCATAGCTTGAGACTTTTACAAAAAGTCCCATAAAAAGTCTCATAGTCAGTCCAGCCTCCTGCTGTTTTTGCGCTAGGACTTTTTATGCATTTTGAGACTTTTTGGGGGCTTTTAAAAAAAAAATCCCAGACAGAAAGCAGACCATAAGAACATTTATTAAAGGACCCAAGCCACTTTAGAAAAAATCTGATGGGTAGCAGAGCTCCAAAAACAGACTGTCCCAAGGAGCCCAATGATAAATGACCCCCATTAATTCCAAAGTTTTTTCCAGTAGCTGGAATTCTGTGGCTATGACTTGATGACACCTCATTCAGAAACCACATCAGAAGGTTCCCTTTGGTTTCTCACCAGCCCGTTGTCCCCTATGGGGGGTGCTGGTCTAGTGTAATAGATTCTGACTACTTGTTCATACACATTTATTTCGCAATTGGGGGTCTTGGTCCCAGACCATAAGTATGCTCCGATGTTTAGCAAAGATCTCAGTTTGTGCCAAAATTCAATTTCTACAGTGACCCGGTACATTTACAAAAGCTCTGATTTTGTATCCTCCCAACTGTTTCCCCCTTACGGACCCTTTTAATAGCCCCCATTTATCCAATAGAAGAGGAAAAACAGCGGCACGCACCAGGTGTATGGACTTCTACTTTACTGGTATGTTACATACAGGAGGGTGCAAACCACGATGGCTACGGGCTGTTTCACATCGGGTGGCTCTTTCTCAAGCATTTTTATTTTTGCATTGCAACCTTGGTTGGCAGTGCCCATGCAGACCTCTATAACTAGTCCCTATAGTCCCCATTTATGTTTCCCTCACAGCCCCTCTCCTCCTTTTGTTTTCTTTTTTTCAGTCAAAATTGAAAAAAATAAACCATATACTCAACCTTTCTCTGTACATATATTTGTAGACACCATCAAACAAAGCCGCATAGGGTGGTCACTACCGATGGACCCAGAGAAAGTGAGCATAGGGCAGATTTATAATTTTGTGGGCCCAATGTAATTTATGTCCTTGGACACCACTAATGGTTTACTCCACCTTGGTGTAACACATAACGCTGCACAGCATTGTTCTCCTCCTCTTCCTCTTGGTGTAGTTTCTTCCGAGGAGCAGTATAGAAGTGGGGTTGGGTGGAGAAGGAAGATGGAGGTCCTCATCTGGCTCCTCCTTGGTCCCCCAAAGCAGTTGTTGAGCTGAGAACACATGCCAGCACTTAGTGGGGTCCCCTTGGGTTTACAGGGTTTACAGTTCCATTTGTGCTAGGGAGAGCTGCCCGGCTTATAGCTGTCCGTAGGCAAATCCCACCAAACCGACCTTCAGGCTGATACACATGTCCATTAATGATATTAGACGAATATCTCTGCCTTATGTCATTGGTCTCGTACTATTTCAGGGCATTTTAAATCTAATAGACTCCTTTTAAGAACTGAATGGATAATTTACTCTGCATGCGGCAAGAATTTGATACGACTATAAGTTATTGGAACCAGAATAATGTCACCAGTCAACTTAGGAAACGCTTAAAGGGGATGCTGAGGTTGCAGTGTTTATTGGGGCCCGGTGCCAAAGCAGAGATCTATTTTATCTTAACTAGTGTACTATACAAGTCTGATATCTCATTATAAGACTATATATATTCCATGCCAAATGTTTCTTGTGAAACATAACACTGGATATATAATACTCAGTCTTAATTCTCTTTAGTTGCTGTCAGGCATATCTGGTAACTGTGATGCCACAGGAGAAAATCTCATAATCCCACATTGTTCTGTAGCTTTGTAAACACTCAGCTCAGGTAATACCGGATTTGACGGAAATTCCCCATTCTGTTTATTTTTTACTAACTCAAAGCTTCATAGTAAAGGACAAAATCTTTTAATTAGTGATTCTGTTTCTCAGTGTAGTCAGATCCCCTATTTATTTGTGAGTGGTGGTTCATTCCATCTCATTCCATCTCACACAATCTTTACATGGCTACATTCTTGTGGAAAGAACCATTGAACAGATTAATGAGGGGTTCTGACTACATTGGAACCATCAGAAAAGGAAATGACTCACAGAGATACAAAAAAGTTCTGTAATGTGTATAATAAAAATTGGCCTACAAGTCTCATGGCTCATTTTTTCTATGTTTTAGAACATTTTGGTGCATCTTGTGATCTTTAGTGGAATGGGGAGCAAATAAAGACTCCACAACATTTTTGTTTTTAGCTCTTAGATGTCATCCAAATAAGAAAGTCCTCTATTTATGTCCTTATTAGTCCTAAATTGGGCTTTCTGGTTAAAATACCTGTCGCCAGATTCGGCATTCGGGTTCAGATGCCTGATCCGGATATATTGCGAAATTGGGGGCCAAACAGCAAATCCAGGAAATTGATGCCCCTAACTAGTCATGGCTATGATTGGCTAGGGGGTGTGAATTTTCCGGATTAGCTGTTTGGCCACCAATCCAGTAATATGTCAGTGTCAGGCGACCGAACCGGACCACCAGGAGCGCTTATCTTTAATTACTTTGTTTTATGTCCTCTGTACAGTATTGTGCTTTCAAGTGAACATAGACAATCATTTCATATCATAAATACTTCTCGACACAGGGTTTATGTTTTACAGATTTATCTCTGTCAGATCTGAGTACACACTGAACTACAAAGTGCTGACCAGGACCATCTGTTAAGGTCCTGAACTTATCTAGCTACTCCAGACTCATTAAAATGCCATGATACATACATTCTCCAAGAATTAGCACTAATCTAACCAAAGGAGAAGGGGGATCCATGACAAAAATAAGGTCATCTTGAGATATGGGCACCTAAGGGGAACCTACAACACCTTTACCAATCCAACATATTTAAAAATCTGCATCCAATGATTCTGGTGCAGTTGGATTCTTCATCATAGTCCTCACCACTCCAGAGTAACCAATGTCATTATTTTCAGATCTTTACTGTCAGGAGGGTGGAGTCAGGATATTTGCTCCAGCCCATGACCACCAGTATAGAGCTTAATAGCATGGTTTCACTTCCCAATATAGATATTTGGTTCTAGACTGTCTGATGGATGGTCCTGGGCTAAAGCAGACAACCTGGCACTGTCCATCATACAATAAAGATCTGAAAAATATAACAATGAATATTCTGGAACAATTGGGACAAGACTAAACTACAGTAGAATAAGTCAATTGGTACCTACTAAAGGATGCAAAGAGTTGGTATAAGTGGTGAAAAGTCCTATGCAATGTAGTGTATTACTGTGGGTGAATTTGAAGCAGTTGCACGTGAAGTTGGCCCATAACCCCACCGGTTAGAAATAACATATAGGAGGGAGTTGGAGGATCTGTTACATTTCTTACATTGGGGCCATGAGCATCAAAACCCACCTCATCTGATAAGTATGTGTCACTGTTTGATATATTGTAGCTAGAAATAGAAGGAGCATGAGCCTCTGATTACACATGAATTAAGTTTTAAGCCTCTATAGGTCCAACTTAGACTAGAGTTACCGTCAACGATCATAGGAATGAGCTCGAGATAAAGATTAGGATTACAGAACCCATCTCAAATTTATGGAGTTGGCATAAACCAAAAACTTTACTACAACTATTGAGTGGAGGCTGCTGCTGGACATTTTATTGAGTGGAGGCTGCTTCTGGACATTTTACTGAGTGGAGGCTGCTTCTGGACAAATTATCAAAGAAGTTGTCAGAGATTATGCAAAAACAGCTAGGTTACCAGGGCTGCACAAAATTATAAAAAGGTTTTGGCGGTACAGGAGATGGGTATGTGAGCCAGATGGCCAGAAGTTGTTGGTGTTGAAGTGTGGTGCCCCTGTAAACAAATAGGAGTACGGAACCGAGGGACCATGGCGTGGGACACTGGGAGCACCAGAGGGCCATCCTGTGGCTACCTCGCTGTTTTTGCTTAATCTTGGACAACACCTTTAATGAAGGGAGTTGCTAGACAATATATTAATGAGGGATGCTAATGCTGGACACTATGGGGCAGATTTACTTACCCGGTCCCGTCGCAATCTCGCGGTGCGTTGTCCGACGAGGATTCGGGTCTGTCGCAATTCAACACTGTTGAACTGAAATCGTGCATCTGAGTTCCTGCATATGTCGCTGCTGAGCTGAGGTCCGCCGGAGTTCACCTTCTTCTTCCCAGTGCATGTGAGTGCTGATCTTGCGACAAAAATCCTTTCTAAAATTCTACAGTTTGTCCGAATCAGTCGGGTTGTCCGACGGCCACACCCCCCGATTTCTGTCATGTGCAAGCTGGCGCCGATGTGCCAAAATCTGATCACGTGCACCAAAATCCCTGGGTAAATTTTGCACAAAACAGAAATATTAGGGAAACCCGACAGAAGTGCGGCGTTCTGGACCCTTAGTAAAGGAACCCCAATGTATAAGCTGTATGAGTGTAGTGCAGTGAGTATACGTCGGTGCAGCATATATGTGTATTTTTAAGTGTAATGTGCTGGACTGGGTGGCAGCGCGATGTAAGGTAAATGATCCAAAGTTCGCATCAGGGTCCACTGGTGTCTAGCCCAGTGTTAAGCCCAAGAGCTTCAAGTTAAGCAAATATGCCCAGGAGATACATCTCTAAGGTGATCTCCGATTTTTTTGTCTCCTAGAAATTCCGAGAGAGTCAGATTTTGGTTAAACATTTGTACCTACTCTGTACTTTAGGGCACTTTGGTAACTTTTATCTTCTACCTGCTGTCACCAAGTATGATAAGTCCATAAATGGAATGTCCCTTCAATAACAAGAATCTTTCAGTTCTTCCAATCACAAGTGAATTCCGCTATTAACTTAGATGTAAACAAACTTTCACGCTTCACCTTTCCTCCAGCAATCTGATTCCGTTATTATGTGTCACCTTTCCTCCAGCGATCTCGTTCTGTTATCTCGTGTCACCTTTCCTCCAGCGATCTGATTCTGTTATCTCGTGTCACCTTTCCTCTATAGGAGAGTCTTGGCTCACCTTTTACCTGTCTATTAGTATTACACAATCAGTTCTGCACCTACCTGACTCATCACATGGGTCTCCACCCTCCTCTATACCCTATTACTGCTGAGCTGTCACTTTCTTTCCTGTTCATAGAAACGCAAATAAAATACAAAATTCTAGAAAAAAAATGTAAAAAAAATAGGTAATAATAAACATCTGCCAAGTGGGGGGCCAACACCCGACGTCCCAACCAATCGGAAGTTTGAGGATACAGCAGGAGCCTCTTTACTGCTCTCCAGTTATAGAGCTGTACATTGTGTGGAGGTTTTGCTTAGCATTAATGAACAACATTATCTTTTGAATGGGATTGAGCTGCTAATTGGTCATGTGACCCCCTGGATTTTACAGACCAGAAACAGAAACTTTCTATTTTCTGCTGTATTTCAGTAAATTCTGCTTCTCTATTACTGCCTGCATTTGGCATAGACTTAGCACATGAAACCTTTCCATGCAGCTCTACTTCCACCTTCACTCAATAGAACTTCCTTTAAAGGAGCATTTTTACAGAGACAAGATTGTCAAATATACTCAGGAGAATAAAATAACAAATTCTCTAATACAGCATTTCACAGATATCATTCCAACCTGTCTCTATCTGTCTGGTGTTTACAGTTTTGGCTGTCCCTGGATCCGACTATAAATCATCGACTATGGTTCGATTCTTCTCATGAATAGCTTCTCCTCTCTGCACACTACAGGGCTCTCTGTCTCCTGCAGCTCCATCACAAGCCCAGCTCAGACACAGACACTTCCTGCCTGCAAGCAGTTTGCAGAGATTTACTCTTCTAGCTAAAGAAACATACAGTCTTTATCGGGGAGGCAGGCATAGTTAAGCTGACTCTGTGTGTGTTACAGGGGATTTAGCAGAGCAGAGAGTGTCATTGTGTCTTATATCCATCTCAAAGATATCATAATATCTCATCTCTCTTTTTTCAATGTATGAGATACTAGTGAATGTTCAGAAGCTAAATAAAAGTGTAAATAAATGTGTACCCTGATAATCTAAGCACATTGTCAGTACACAGCATCTCGCAGCACAGAGAGATCATGAAGTGTCTGCTTAGGATTCTTACACTGACCTTTCTAGGGTCTACCAATAGAGAAGGGAGTTTATAGAGCCTCATAGACATCTCTTTACATCACTGGTGGAAGGGAAATCTATACTGCTATGGACACCAATCATCGTGTCCGCTGTCACATCACAACTAGCGGTCGCAACGATTGTGACTTAGAACCGGCAGTCATTAGTCCGGTATATCCTAAAAAGTTGGAAAAGTTGAGTTGTATAAGTTGTATGAGTTGGTATAAGTTCCTTGTGGTTCCTGTGATAACAATTCACTAAGGGTGACACTGTTTAAAGGACATCTACCACCAGGATGAAGGATTGTAAACCAAGCACACTGACATACTGGTGTGTACCCCCTCTGACAGGATCTGCTCTTCTTTTAGCTACCTAGAGCCCTGTTTTTTGTTTTTTTTTACAGGAAACAGTTTCAAAATTATGCAAATGAGCCATAGGCTATGGGCTCCATAGGCTGATTTGCATAATTTTTACAGCCTTTTATTTTTAGAAACAAGGGAATAAGAAAAAAGTATCCTGAGAGAGGGGGCACTCACCTGTTTGTCAGTGTGCTTGGTTTACAATCCTTCATCCTGGTGGTAGATGTCCATATTTACATGGCGTGAGAAGGTTTAGTATCATTGCATCACCACTACCCGATGTCATAAGTTCTGGTGAGTGATATCCATGTATTTACACCATCCACTGTGTGATACAAATTCTGTGGTTCATTAGTCACTGTTCCTGGATGTTATGTTATGTGGGTGGTGATACAATCATACAAGAACACAACGTTTCAACACTCATTTACAGTAACTGGAAGGGTGTGCACAATAGAGAGTTCAGGTGGTACAGAACACGGCTGAAGTTCAAGGATTTATTTCCGATTTCCATCTATATCCATCTGTATCCACCTGCAAGACGATTCTTTTCCAATCGAGGTCACTTATAAATATGGTGGAACCTCCATTATGGACACTTTGTAGGTGTCGTGATATGGTGGTGTCCTTGTTTTGAATATCACCATAGTGATCCTTCCACTTTGTCTTCCCAACATATTTCAGGGGACAGTCACATTTTGCCCGATCTATGACCAAAATTGACTCTAAATCAAGTCATTGGGGGTTATTTATCATTCCCAAGCTTTGTGATGTAAAAAAGCCTCATAAAAGTGTCACTGCTAAAAAGTCTCACAGGACTATTGCTGCCACTTTGTTAATCTGGTGTAAACATAGAACTACTGCAGCATTGTGCAAAGTCATAGCTTGAGACTTTTACAAAAAGTCCCATAAAAAGTCTCATAGTCAGTCCAGCCTCCTGCTGTTTTTGCGCTAGGACTTTTTATGCATTTTGAGACTTTTTGGGGGCTTTTAAAAAAAAAATCCCAGACAGAAAGCAGACCATAAGAACATTTATTAAAGGACCCAAGCCACTTTAGAAAAAATCTGATGGGTAGCAGAGCTCCAAAAACAGACTGTCCCAAGGAGCCCAATGATAAATGACCCCCATTAATTCCAAAGTTTTTTCCAGTAGCTGGAATTCTGTGGCTATGACTTGATGACACCTCATTCAGAAACCACATCAGAAGGTTCCCTTTGGTTTCTCACCAGCCCGTTGTCCCCTATGGGGGGTGCTGGTCTAGTGTAATAGATTCTGACTACTTGTTCATACACATTTATTTCGCAATTGGGGGTCTTGGTCCCAGACCATAAGTATGCTCCGATGTTTAGCAAAGATCTCAGTTTGTGCCAAAATTCAATTTCTACAGTGACCCGGTACATTTACAAAAGCTCTGATTTTGTATCCTCCCAACTGTTTCCCCCTTACGGACCCTTTTAATAGCCCCCATTTATCCAATAGAAGAGGAAAAACAGCGGCACGCACCAGGTGTATGGACTTCTACTTTACTGGTATGTTACATACAGGAGGGTGCAAACCACGATGGCTACGGGCTGTTTCACATCGGGTGGCTCTTTCTCAAGCATTTTTATTTTTGCATTGCAACCTTGGTTGGCAGTGCCCATGCAGACCTCTATAACTAGTCCCTATAGTCCCCATTTATGTTTCCCTCACAGCCCCTCTCCTCCTTTTGTTTTCTTTTTTTCAGTCAAAATTGAAAAAAATAAACCATATACTCAACCTTTCTCTGTACATATATTTGTAGACACCATCAAACAAAGCCGCATAGGGTGGTCACTACCGATGGACCCAGAGAAAGTGAGCATAGGGCAGATTTATAATTTTGTGGGCCCAATGTAATTTATGTCCTTGGACACCACTAATGGTTTACTCCACCTTGGTGTAACACATAACGCTGCACAGCATTGTTCTCCTCCTCTTCCTCTTGGTGTAGTTTCTTCCGAGGAGCAGTATAGAAGTGGGGTTGGGTGGAGAAGGAAGATGGAGGTCCTCATCTGGCTCCTCCTTGGTCCCCCAAAGCAGTTGTTGAGCTGAGAACACATGCCAGCACTTAGTGGGGTCCCCTTGGGTTTACAGGGTTTACAGTTCCATTTGTGCTAGGGAGAGCTGCCCGGCTTATAGCTGTCCGTAGGCAAATCCCACCAAACCGACCTTCAGGCTGATACACATGTCCATTAATGATATTAGACGAATATCTCTGCCTTATGTCATTGGTCTCGTACTATTTCAGGGCATTTTAAATCTAATAGACTCCTTTTAAGAACTGAATGGATAATTTACTCTGCATGCGGCAAGAATTTGATACGACTATAAGTTATTGGAACCAGAATAATGTCACCAGTCAACTTAGGAAACGCTTAAAGGGGATGCTGAGGTTGCAGTGTTTATTGGGGCCCGGTGCCAAAGCAGAGATCTATTTTATCTTAACTAGTGTACTATACAAGTCTGATATCTCATTATAAGACTATATATATTCCATGCCAAATGTTTCTTGTGAAACATAACACTGGATATATAATACTCAGTCTTAATTCTCTTTAGTTGCTGTCAGGCATATCTGGTAACTGTGATGCCACAGGAGAAAATCTCATAATCCCACATTGTTCTGTAGCTTTGTAAACACTCAGCTCAGGTAATACCGGATTTGACGGAAATTCCCCATTCTGTTTATTTTTTACTAACTCAAAGCTTCATAGTAAAGGACAAAATCTTTTAATTAGTGATTCTGTTTCTCAGTGTAGTCAGATCCCCTATTTATTTGTGAGTGGTGGTTCATTCCATCTCATTCCATCTCACACAATCTTTACATGGCTACATTCTTGTGGAAAGAACCATTGAACAGATTAATGAGGGGTTCTGACTACATTGGAACCATCAGAAAAGGAAATGACTCACAGAGATACAAAAAAGTTCTGTAATGTGTATAATAAAAATTGGCCTACAAGTCTCATGGCTCATTTTTTCTATGTTTTAGAACATTTTGGTGCATCTTGTGATCTTTAGTGGAATGGGGAGCAAATAAAGACTCCACAACATTTTTGTTTTTAGCTCTTAGATGTCATCCAAATAAGAAAGTCCTCTATTTATGTCCTTATTAGTCCTAAATTGGGCTTTCTGGTTAAAATACCTGTCGCCAGATTCGGCATTCGGGTTCAGATGCCTGATCCGGATATATTGCGAAATTGGGGGCCAAACAGCAAATCCAGGAAATTGATGCCCCTAACTAGTCATGGCTATGATTGGCTAGGGGGTGTGAATTTTCCGGATTAGCTGTTTGGCCACCAATCCAGTAATATGTCAGTGTCAGGCGACCGAACCGGACCACCAGGAGCGCTTATCTTTAATTACTTTGTTTTATGTCCTCTGTACAGTATTGTGCTTTCAAGTGAACATAGACAATCATTTCATATCATAAATACTTCTCGACACAGGGTTTATGTTTTACAGATTTATCTCTGTCAGATCTGAGTACACACTGAACTACAAAGTGCTGACCAGGACCATCTGTTAAGGTCCTGAACTTATCTAGCTACTCCAGACTCATTAAAATGCCATGATACATACATTCTCCAAGAATTAGCACTAATCTAACCAAAGGAGAAGGGGGATCCATGACAAAAATAAGGTCATCTTGAGATATGGGCACCTAAGGGGAACCTACAACACCTTTACCAATCCAACATATTTAAAAATCTGCATCCAATGATTCTGGTGCAGTTGGATTCTTCATCATAGTCCTCACCACTCCAGAGTAACCAATGTCATTATTTTCAGATCTTTACTGTCAGGAGGGTGGAGTCAGGATATTTGCTCCAGCCCATGACCACCAGTATAGAGCTTAATAGCATGGTTTCACTTCCCAATATAGATATTTGGTTCTAGACTGTCTGATGGATGGTCCTGGGCTAAAGCAGACAACCTGGCACTGTCCATCATACAATAAAGATCTGAAAAATATAACAATGAATATTCTGGAACAATTGGGACAAGACTAAACTACAGTAGAATAAGTCAATTGGTACCTACTAAAGGATGCAAAGAGTTGGTATAAGTGGTGAAAAGTCCTATGCAATGTAGTGTATTACTGTGGGTGAATTTGAAGCAGTTGCACGTGAAGTTGGCCCATAACCCCACCGGTTAGAAATAACATATAGGAGGGAGTTGGAGGATCTGTTACATTTCTTACATTGGGGCCATGAGCATCAAAACCCACCTCATCTGATAAGTATGTGTCACTGTTTGATATATTGTAGCTAGAAATAGAAGGAGCATGAGCCTCTGATTACACATGAATTAAGTTTTAAGCCTCTATAGGTCCAACTTAGACTAGAGTTACCGTCAACGATCATAGGAATGAGCTCGAGATAAAGATTAGGATTACAGAACCCATCTCAAATTTATGGAGTTGGCATAAACCAAAAACTTTACTACAACTTCTGCATCAACATCTTTGATCAACTTGTATTTCTTAACATTTTGGAGGACAAAAAAAATCCGTGGTTAAACAGTTAAATGTAGAATGTTATGTTTGTTATGGAAGTGGAATCCGCTATTTTGTTTTCCTGTATGAAAGCTTCACCTTTCCAACCACCCAGAGCTGTGATGTGCTGATCAGATCTCGTGTCACCTTTCCTCTAGAGGCAGAATCCTGACTCACCTTCTACCTGTCTATTAGTATTACTCAATGTGCTTTACATCCTCGCGGCCTGACAGGTTTCCCACCCTCCCCTCTCTTCCTTCTGATTCTGAGCTGTCCTTGGCAACTATTCTATTGAGGCATCAAGTTGGTGAAGCGATCATGCACAATCTTTAAAGACTGAACCCACCAGTTTTGTTGATACCCCCACTGTAATTTACTAATATGATGGCGGACCACCCAAACTCCCCTAATGGACCACAGCAGAGAAAAGAATCAGAAAACCTGGACATGTATAATGTTTTAACCTTATGTAGGACATAGGGTATTAGTTCAGGGACGGTCATCGAATTGGTAGATTGCGTGGTCCTTGGATTGTCACTGGTGTTAAAACAATGGAGCAATGGCATGAATGTACCTCCAAGGGGCAAAATGGAGGACCATGCTGGCCAACTTCATTGAAAGAAATATTTCATTGGATTCCATTGATCAATCTAGGGGATTGGCCATAACCAACTTAAAGGGGACCACCACTCCAGGCATGTGGAAATGAACATGCCATTGCTGTAAGGGTCATACACAGATGGAGGGACGCAATTGCTGAGATTATCAGTCCAGATCTGACTTACACCCCCTCGATCTTCAACACCGCTTCAACATTGGGGAGATTATAATGGTAGATACTCGGACTGATATCTCAGCAACGGGGTGGGGGGGGGGGAGGGCGGAAAATAGAAAATTCAAAGCATGTTTGAGGTGGTGATGGGTCCTCTTTAAATTGAATAATGAGCCAGCGTTTATCTGTGAAGGATCTGCCACCCAATTACAAGGGAGCTAATAAATTTTATGAAAAAAATGGGGTCCTCCATTCCTTGCACTGTGTACTGTATGTCATTTCTTGGCACAATGTGGGTCAATATTGATATTCCTGAAACATAAACAAAACCATTGGATATTGAAGAAAAATGTCCAAATCTTTTGTTCTCCCTTGGAGATACTTCATACAGTTTTCCTATAAAGCACATGAATACTTAGCCAGCCAGCTATGAAAGTGTATGAGGCATCTGTGCGGGACTAGCTGCTGGCCAAAAGAAGATTTCTCTACCAGGGACCAGTAGGATAAAAAGAAAATATTAAAATTAAAAAAATATATGTAATGAGCCCTTGTAGAGCGTAGACATTAGAGTGAAGGGTAAGGCTAGCGGTTGCTACTCAGACAAGTTCTGGGGGTGCCCAAAGGTGAGAAAACCCCTGAATTATACATGGCCCCAGCAGCATTCATTTTATGTAGTGGAGGCTGCTGCAGGACACCTTATTGAGTGGAGTCTGCTGCTGGACATTGTATTGAGTGGGGGCTGCTCTGGACTTGTATGAGTAGAGGCTGCTGCAGGACATCTGTTGAGTGGAGTCTGCTGCTGGACATTGTACTGAGTGGAGTCTGCTGCTGGACATTGTACTGAGTGGATCTGCTGCTGGACATTGTATTGAGTGGAGGCTGCTGCTAAACATTTCGCTGAGTGGAGGCTGCTGCTGGACATTTTATTGAGTGGAGGCTGCTGCTGGACATTTTATTGAGTGGAGGCTGCTGCTGGACATTGTACTGAGTGAGTCTGCTGCTGGACATTGACTGATGGAGTTGCTGCGGAATTGTATTTAGGGGAGGCTGCTGCTAACTTTTCTGAGTAAGGCTGCTGCTGGACATTTTATGAGTGGAGGCTGCTTCTGGACATTTTATTGAGTGAGCTGCTTGGACATTTTACTGAGTGGAGGAGTGCTTCTGGACAAATTATCAAAGAAGTGTCAGAGATTATGCAAAACAGCTGGTTACCAGGGGCTGCACCAAATTATAAAAGGTTTTGGCGGTACAGGAGATGGGTATGTAGCCAGATGGCCAAAGGTTGTTGGTGTTGACGTGTGGTGCCCTGTAAACAATAGGAGTACGGAACCGAGGGACCATGGCGTGGGACACTGGGAGCACCAGAGGGCCATCCTGTGGCTACCTCGCGTTTGGCTTAATCTTGGACAACACCTTTAATGAAGGAGTTGCTAGACAATATATTATGAGGGATGCTAAGCTGGACACTATGGGGCAGATTTACTTACCCGGTACCCGTTCGCATCTCGCGTTCGTTGTCCGACGAGGATTCGGTTGCTCGCAATTCAACACTGTTGAACTAATCGTGCATCTGAGTTCCTGCATATTCGCTGCTGAGCTGAGGTCCGCCGGAGTTCACCTTCTTCTTCCCAGTGCATGTGAGTGCGATCTGCGACAAAAATCCTTTCTAAAATTCTACAGTTGGTCCGAATCAGTCGGGTTGTCCGACGGCCACACACCCCCCGATTTCTGTCATGTGCAAGCTGGCGCCGATTGCAAAATCTGATCACGTGCACCAAACATCCCTGGGTAATTTTGCCACAAAACAGAAATATTAGGGAAACCCGACAGAAGTGCGGCGTTTGGACCCTTAGTAAAGGAACCCCAATGTTAAGAGGTATGAGTGTAGTGCACGTGAGTATACGTCGGTGCAGCAATATGTGTATTTTTAAGTGTAATGGTCTGGACTGGGTGGCAGCGCGTATGTAAGGTAAATGATCCAAAGTTCGCATCAGGGTCCACTGGTGTCTAGCCCAGTGTTAAGCCAAGAGCTTCAAGTTAGCAATATGCCCAGGAGATACATCTCTAAGGTGATCTCCGATTTTTTTTCTCCTAGAAATTCCGAGAGGGTCAGATTTTGGTTAAACATTTGTACCTACTCTTTTTACTTTAGGTGGGCACTTGTCTTGGTAACTTTTATCTTCTACCTGCTGTCACCAGTATGATAGTCCATAAAGGAATGTCCCTTCAATAACAAGAATCTTCAGTTCTTCTCCAATCACAAGTGAATTCCGCTATTCACTTAGATGTAAACAAACTTTCACAAACGCTCACCTTTCCTCCAGCAATCTGATTCCGTTATTATGTGTCACCTTTCCTCCAGCGATCTCGTTCTTTATCTCGTGTCACCTTTCCTCCATCCGCGATCTGATTCCTGTTATCTCGTGTGTCACCTTTCCTATATAGGAGAGTCTTTGGCTCACCTTTTACCTGTCTATTAGTATTACACAATCAAGTTCTCGCACCTACCGACTCATCACACGAGTCTCCCACCCTCCTCTCTGCCCTATACTGCTGAGCTGTCACTTTCTTTCCTGTTCATAGAACGCAAAATAAAATACAAAATTCTAGAAAAAAAATGAAAAAAAATAGGTAAAAAAAACATCTGCCAAGTGGGGGCCAACACCCGACGCCCCAACCAATCGGCAGTTTGAGGATACAGCAGGAGCCTCTTACTGCTCTCCAGTTAGAGCTGTACCTTGTGTGGAGGTTTTGCTTAGCATTAAATGACATCATTATCTTTTGAATGGGATTGAGCTGCTAATTGGTCATGTGACCCCCCTGGATTTTAAAGACCAGAAACCGAAATACTTCTATTTTCTGCTGTATTTCTGTAAATTCTGCTTCTCTATTACTGCCTGCATTTGGCATAGACTTAGCCCATGAAACCTTTCATACAGCTCTACTTCCACCCTTCACTCAATAGAACTTCCTTTAAAGGAGCATCTTACAGAGACAAGTAGTTTCAAATATACCAGGAGAATAAAAATAACACATTCTCTAATACAGCATTTCACAGATATCATTCCAACCTGTCTCGTATTCTGTCTTGGTGTTTTACAGTTTTGGCTGTCCCTGGATCCGACTATAATCATCAACTATGGTTCGATTCTTCTCATGAATAGCTTCTCCTGTCTGCACCTACAGGGCTCCTTCTCTGTTCCTTGCAGCTCCATCACAAGCCCATCCAACACAGGCACTTCCTGCCTGCAAGCAGTTTGCAGAGATTTACTCTTCTAGCTAAAGAACATACGTCTTTAATCGGGGAGGCAGGCACATAGTTGAGCGACTTATGTGGTGTTACAGTGTGATTTAGGCAGAGCAGAGAGTGTCATTGTTGTCTTATATCCATCTCAAAAATATCATATTCTCAATCTCTCTTTTTTCAATGTTGAGATACTAGTGAATGTTCAGAAGCTAAATAAAAGTGTAAAAAACGTGTACCCTGATAATCTAAGCAACATTGTCAGTACACAGCATCTCTCGCAGCACAGAGAGATCATGAAGTGTCTGCTTAGGATTCTTACACTGACCTTTGACTAGGGTCTATATATACTGGATGGACACCAAACATCGTGTCCGCTGTCACATCACACTAGCGGTCACACACGATTGTACTTAGCAACCGGCAGTCATTAGTCCGGTATATCCTAAAAAGTTGAAAAGTTGAGTTGTATAAGTTGTAGATTGGTATAAGTTCCTTGTGGTTCCTGTGATAAAATTCACTAAGGGTGACACTGTTTAAAGGACATCTACCACCAGGATGAAGGATTGTAAACCAAGCACACTGGCATACGGTGTGTACCCCCTCTGACGGATCTGCTCTTCTTTTAGCTACCTAAAGCCCGTTTTTTATTTTTGTTTTTTTTACAGGAAACAGTTTCAAATTATGCAAATGAGCCATAGGCTATGGGCTCCATAGGCTGATTTGCATAATTTTTACAAGCCTTTTATTCTTAGAAACAAGGGCTCAAGAAAAAAAGTATCCTGAGAAGGGAACACTCACCTGTATGTCAGTGTGCTTGGTTTACAATCCTTCATCCTGGTGTGGATTTCCTATTTACATGGCGTGAAAGGTTTAGTATCATTGCATCACCACTACCCGATGTCCATAAGTTCTGGTGAGTGATATCCATGTATTTACACCATCCACTGTGTGATACAAATTCTGGTTCATTAGTCACTGTTCCTGGATGTTATGTTATGTGGGGTGGTGATACAATCATACAGAAAACACAACGTTTCAACACCATTTACAGTAACTGGAAGGGTGTGCACATAAGAGAGTTCAAGGTGTACAGAACACGGCTGAAGTCAAAGATTTATTTCCGATTTCCATCTATATCCATCTGCATCCACCTGCAAGACGATCTTTCCAGTCGAGGTGTCACTTATAAATTTGGTGAGAACCTCCATTAGGACACTTTGTAGTGTCCGTGATATGGTGGTGTCCGTGTTTGAATACACCATAGCATGGATACCTTCCACTTTGGTCTTCCCAACTATTTCAGGGGACAGTCACATTTCCCAATCTATGACCAAAATTAACTTACAATAAATCAAGTCATTGGGGCTATTTATCATTGGTTTTCTCCTGAGCTTGTGTGGTGTAAAAAAAAGTTTCACAAAAGTGGCACTGCGAAAACTCTCACATGACTATTGCTGCCCCTTCATTAATCTGGTGTTAAACATAGAACTACTGCTAGTACAACAGCGTGCAAAGCCATGGCGGGAGACTTACAAAAAATCCCATAAAAAGTCCTAGTTAGTCCACCTCCTCGTTGTTTGCGCTAGGACTTTTATGCTTTTGAGACTTTTTTGGGGTCTTTTTAAAAAAAATCCCAGACAGAAAAAGACCATAAGAACATAATTAAAGACCAAAGCACTTTAATCAATCTGATGGGCAGCAGAGCTCCAGAAATAGACCCTAGGAGCCCAATGATAAATGACCCCAATAATTATAAAGTTTTTGCCATAGCTGGAATTCTGTGGCCATGACCTGATGACACCTCATACGAAACCACTCGAAGGTTCCTTAGGTTTCTCATCAGCCGATTCCCCCTATGGGGGTGCTGGTCTAGTGTACATAGATTCACTACTCGTTCATACGTTTATTTCACAATGGGGGTTTTGGTCCCAGACCATAAGTATGCTCCGATTGTTAGTAAAGATCTCAGTATAGCCTCAATTTCAATTTCTACAGTGAACCCGTTACATTACCAAAGCTCTGATTTTGTATCCTCCCACCCAACTGTTCCTCCCCTTACTGACCCTTAATAATAGCCCCCATTTATCCAATAGAAAGGAAAAACAAGCGGCACGCAACCAGGTGTATGGACTTCCTACTTTTGGTATGTTACATACAGGGGTGCAAACCACGATGGCTACGGGCTGTTTCACATCGGTGGCTCTTTCTCAAGCATTTTATTTTTGCATTGCAACCTTGGTTGGCAGTGCCCATGCTACCCTCTAGAACTAGTCCCTTAGTTCCCCATTATGTTTCCCTCACAGCCCCTCTCCTCCTTTTGTTTTCTTTTTTTTCAGTCAAAATTGAAAAAAAATAACCATATACTCAACCTTTCTCTGTAACATATATTTGTAGACACCATCAACACAAGCCGCATAGGTTGGTCACTACCGATGGACCCGAGAAATGAGCATAGGGCCAGATTTAATAATTTTGTGGGCCCAATGTAATTTTATTGTCTTGGACACACACTAATGGTTTACTCCACCTTGTGTAACACATACGCTGCACAGCATTGTTCTCTTCTCTCCTCCTATCCATCTTGGTTAGTTTCTTCCGAGGAGCAGTAAGAAGTGGGGTTGGGTGGAAAGGAAGAGGAGGTTCTCATCTGGCTCCTCCTTGGTCCCCCAAAGCAGTTTTTGAGTGAGAACACATGCCACCACTTAGTGGGATTCCCTGGGTTTACAGGGTTTACAGTTCCATTTGCTAGGGAGAGCTCGCCCCTTATAGCTTTCTGAGCAAATCCCACCCAAACCGACCTTCAGGCTGATACACATGTCCATAATGATATTAACGAATATCTCTGCCTTATGTCATTGGTCTCGTACTATTTCAGGGCATTTTAAATCTAATAGACTCCTTTTAAGAACGAATGGATAATTTACTCTGCATGCGCCAAGAATTGATACGACTATAATTATTGGAACCAGAATAATGTCACAGTCAACTTAGGAAACGCTTAAGGGGATGCTGAGTTGCAGTGTTTTGGGGGCCCGGTGCCAAGCAGAGATCTATTTTCTTACCTAGTGTACCTATACAAGTCTGATATCTCATTATAAGACTATATATATTCCCATGCCAAAATGTTTCTTGTGAAACAAACACTGGATATATAATACTCAGTCTTAATTCTCTTTAGTTGCTGTCAGCATATCTGGTAACTGTGATGCCACAGGAGAAAATCTCATAATCCCACATTGTTCTGTAGCTTTGTAAACACTCAGCTCAGGTAATACCGGATTTGACGGAAATTCCCCATTCTGTTTATTTTTACATACCCTCTAAAGCTTCATAGTAAAGGACAAATCTTTTAATTATGATTCTGTTTTCTCATGTAGTCAGATCCCCATTTTATTTGTGATTGGTGGTTCATTCCATCCATCTCATTCCATCTCACACAATCTTACATGGCTACACATTCTTTGTGGAAAGAACCATTGAACAGATTAATGAGGGGTTCTGACTACATTGGAACCATCAGAAAAAGGAAATGACTCACAGAGATACAAAAAATTCTGTAATGTGTATAATAAAATTGGCCTACAAGTCTCATGGCTCATTTTTTCTATGTTTTAGAACATTTTGGTGCATCTGTGATCTTTAGTGGAATGGGGAGCAAATAAAGACTCCACAACATTTTTTGTTTTTATGCTCTTAGATGTCATCCAAATAAGAAAGTCCTCTATTTATGTCCTTTTAGTCCTACCTTGGGCTTTCTGGTTAAAAATACCTGTTCGCCAGATTCGGCATTCGGGTTCAGATGCCTGATCCGGATATATTGCGAAATTGGGGGCCAAACAGCAAATCCAGGAAATTGATGCCCCTAACTAGTCATGCTATGATTGGCTAGGGGGTGTGAATTTTCCGGATTAGCTGTTTGGCCACCAATCCAGTAATATGTCAGTGTCAGGCGACCGAACCGGACCACCAGGAGCGCTTATCTTATTACTTTGTTTTATGTCCTTGTACAGTATGTGCTTTCAAGGTGAACATAGACAATCATTTCATATCATAAATACTTCTCGACACAGGGTTATGGTTTTACAGATTTATCTCTGTCAGATCTGAGTACACAACTGAACTACAAATGGCTGACCAGGACCATCTGTTAAGGTCCTGAACTTATCTAGCTACTCCAGACTCATTAAAATGCCCATGATACTACATTGCTCCAGAATTAGCACTAATCTAAACCAAAGGAGAAGGGGGATCCATGACAAAATAAGGTCATCTTGAGATATGTGGGCACCTAAGCGGGAACCTACAACACCTTACCAATCCAACATATTTAAAAAATCTGCATCCAATGATTCTGGTGCAGTTGATTCTTCATCATTAGTCCCACCACTCCAGAGTATCCAATGTCATTATTTTCAGATCTTTACTGTCAGGAGGGTGGAGTCAAATATTGTGCCAGCCCATGACCACAGGGAAGTTGGTCCATAACCCGACCGATTAGAAATAACATATAGGAGGGAGTTGGAGGATCTGTTAAATTTCTTACATTGGGACCATGAGCACTCAAAACCCACCTCATCTGATAAGTATGTGTCACTGTTTGATATATTGTAGCTAGAAATAGAAGGAGCATGAGCCTCTGGTTCACATGAATTAAGTGTGAAGCCTCTATAGGGTCCAACTTAGCTAGAGCTACCGTCACGATCATAGGAATGATCTCGAGATAAAGATTAGGATTACAGAAACTCATCTCAAATTGATGGAGTGGCATAAACCAAAAACTTTACTACAACAAGATTACTAGCCAAGGTCTCATCTATAACAGTGCTGATCGCGGGTTCTCCGGTGGGGTGAAGCCATAACTCCCAACACGACCAGAGAACATTGGACTACAGTAAGCATTCACAATGACCAAAAGATACACTACAATATTTGTTCATGGCTCATCTACTTTTGTCCTGTAGACTTCTTAGCCACGAGGTATGGCACAAATAAGATGTGGCATGGGTGGTGTTGTTGAACCCAACAGCTGGGGTTAGGTCCAGCTTTTGCCCCTGGAGGAGCTTTGAACGTGAGTTTTGCAGTAGTCTTGTAAAGAAGAGAAACAGCTCCATTTTAGCCAAAATTCTCCGGAACAACTTCTCTTCCCTGGAAATAGAAACAAAGAAAATTAATATTTAATATTTTTATTAGTCTTATGCTGACTGCAAAAATCTAATTCTTGTTCACTTGACTGCAGATGAGATGATCTGGCAGATGATGCGCCTACAGCAGCCAATCACTGGCTAAACTTTACCCTTGGATTGGATTTTGATCCCAGAGAAGCTATCTATGAGGAAATCTATCGTAGCAATATTTTGTTTACCCGCCAATCAAACTGCCAAACCAAGGAATTTGTACCAAGGGGATTGAAATATTGAAATCTATCAATACCATCAATACCTCTTAGTTGCTCCTATTGCCATCATGTCGTATATTTTGTTTATTTTTATTGTTTTTCTTTTAATTGTTTAATTGTGCATCATGAGTTTAGTTGCACCCCCCCCCCATCCCTGGCTGGACAGTGTGTACAAAATTTCCCAAATGGGATCAATAAGTTTTTTGTATTGTATAGGAAAAGTAATTCGTGCTGTGCCCAAATTGAACAAGCAGGGTAGAAGTAGTAGCACGTGTCCATACTCTATATAGGTGATGGCAAACCTTTTAGCAGCCGAGTGCCCAAAATGCAACCCAAACACCCCCTTATTTATCGTGAGCAAAGCGTAAAGCAGTAACTTATTGCTCCTGTTCTTCAACAACTTTCAATCATATTGGCCCCTGAGGACAGCAACACAGTAAAAAGATGGAAAATTGCATAATTTTTGCTTTTTCCAGTGTCCGTCTGTACACAGAATCGTGGGGCCAGCAGGGGGTCCTCCAAGATAATTCGGCCCTGTCTACTCATTCTCCCTCTTCCTCATCTCCAAGTAGCGAAGTAAGTATGAAAATATGACTGGAGCAGCATCTTTTACGTTGCTTGGAACTGCAGGAAGATTCTTTGAGTCCTGTCTGGTGTCTGGGGCAATGGCCCGGGTGCCCACAGAAAGGGTCTGAGTCGCGCCTCTGGCACCCGTGCCATAGGTTCGCCACCACTGCTCCTATATAGAGGAAAGGACTAGTAGTACAGTGCTTTGCTATACTTTACATACAGGATAGGAGGGGACATATACAGACATAGATGGTTGCTACTACACTCAAGGTCCTAAGGTGCAGATTGCAAGTTTAGACTGTTATGGGTCCTCCTGCTGTTGTTGAACCTGACACAGTTGTAACTTTTGCCCTATGAATAAAATGATCCTTCCTTAAAGAGTTAATTCAATTTTGATAAACCCATTACATTAAGAATTTACTTTACTGTATCTACATCTTATACAGAGTAGGCCATGCATTTTAATGAAAGGATCTAAGATCCATCCGGAGGGTTGACAGGCTTAAATAAACACGTTCTCCCATACAAAAAACTATGAAATTTCCAACCAATCAATAGAGGACTGTATTAATACCTGCTGAACATGGTTAAAAACGCTTCATTCTTCACAAAAAATTCCCTTTCGAGTCAAGAAAATGCTTGGGTAGAAACATTTGGTTTTTCGAAGTAGGATTATCTGAAGGACAGAGTCAACAGGGGCATGACAAATGTGCCCTGAAAAAGAATCATGTACAACATTTTTTAAAGGGATTCCCTATAAACTCATAGGGGCTCATTTACTAAGGGCTCCGCAACGCCACTTTCGCCAGGTTTCCCGACTTTTTCCGTGTTGCGCTGAATTCTGCCGGGATTTTGGCAGTGATCGATTTTTGGCATCGTGACGACTTTCAGTACGACAGAAATTGGGGGGCGTGGCTTCGGACAACCCGTTGGATTCGGGAAAACCACGGAATTTAAAAACAAAAGGGTCGCAAGATCAAGCACTTACATGCACCGAGAAGAAGCAGGTGAACTCCGGTGGATCTCGGCGCAGCAGCGACACCTAGTGGATGTCGTACGCACAACCTTAGTGAATCCGGCAGAACCCGAATCCACGTAGTGGACAGCACGCCGCGGGATCGTGACAGGCGACCGGATAGTAAATAAGCCCCATAGTATACCCACAGAAAATGCCAAATGTGTTTTTCCAAGGAGAAAGTGGTCGGCCCTCATGACAATGGACATCTTGCCTTAGTGACATGGCCCTTGGATCTTGTGAACATGGGCCTGTTTTGGTGCACATGCGCTACCTATTGGCATTCCCCACCAATGCTCCAATTGTTATGCTCTCTTAGTCTGCCGGCTAAAATTTAAGGGACGGAGGGGGTCAACTGGGGTGGTTTACACTTCTTGATTTTCAGATCTTCTAATCTTGTACCCTACTGTTATTGGTACATTTTTTTACTTTACTTTGGGATAAATTAACCTCTGAACGTAACAATCCTTGGGTCGTGGCGTGAGGTATATTAGTTGGAACGAGTTGGCAAACCTTTGCACCTCATGGATGACGGCATCTGTGTAGGGCATTTCTTTCGATGCTCTGATGGGCCAGATGATCCGATAACTTTTTTATTTCATTTTGGACATTTCTAGGCATCAAATAGAAGAGAAGGACCAAACATTATTATAAATATTTTTGGGGAAAAATTTAGTGAGGATGAATTTAGAACGATATTCCAATAGCTGAGATGCAGAGTGATTTAAAAGTCTGCAAATTATATACCTATTATTGTCTGCTTTCTCCACACAGATGATGTTGGACTATTAGGATGTTGCCTCATGCCAGATAGAGAAACAAAGGCTCATAATGATGTTCTGTAATTTTGTTTTTCGACCACAACTGGTCTTTAACTTCCCTTCATAGTACATTGATTCTTGGTGCTGCCTTACTTGATCTGACCACTATTTATAGTTTTCCCCCTGAATCTTGCCTGAATTTGCCACTCTCTTGACCTCGACCTTACCTGCCAGTTATTTTCTCACCTGGATACCTGGGTGCTTTGAACTAACATTCTCTGATATGTCTCCTAACACTGTTGCCTGCCAGAGGAAGTCTGTGTCTGTGTGTGAAGTTCGTCTTGGAATGCAAGGGGAGGGGGCCATGCAGAGAGGAGCTCAGTGCAAGCGTCAGACAGGAGAACAATCTGCCCTGCCCGGACCCTAGACTTCTGATTTATAGTTGGATCTGGGGCAACTGAAATAAATACATCAGGATTGATGAGACAAGATTGGAATTTTTGGGAAAGTTGTATTTGTTAACAGTGAATAGAAATGGTTATTTGCATAAGAAAATTGTTTTCATGGGAATATCCCTTAACCAAAACATAATCAGTCCTTATTCATCTGCAAGATCCCAAAAGCATGTACTTCTAAACGGCACAGTGTGGCTGAGTGGGTAGCACTTTGCCTGCAGCACTGGAGTCCTGGTTCTGTCACAAACAAGAGTTTGTCTCTCGGTTGTTTGGTGGGTTTTTCCTCGGGTCCTCCGGTCCTCCGGTTTCACAAAACACACTGGTAGGTTGTTTAGGATTGTGAGCCCCATGGGGACAAGGACCATTTGTCATGCTTTTGTGCAGCGCGAGCGTACTTATAGACGCTATATAAAAAACCATTATTATATTATTAAACAAATGACATAAAGCTTTGAACTTTATAATAAATACGATCTCATCCGGTACGGATATCCATATGTTGTCTAACTTGTCTCGGAGCTGTAGCGAAATTAAATATTATCGAGTTAATTAAAACTGTTTAAAATTAAAAAACCTGATAAAAGTTATTCAGCATTGATATATTTTATTACAAATTTAGGTGTAATTTACTGTAAAAACTGCATTTCTTACTTTGAATTTGGATATTTCATCCATTGGAGAAGGCCCATCGGATAGTAGTTGATGTGTCTCCATTCGCAGCGAAAGGTTGTCGACCACCATTACTAAATTTTCGTTGTTGAAAAAGATTGCAAACTCTGATTTTTCCTGAAATAATATGATGTTAACAGTAACAGGTATTGTATGCTGCAAATATCAAAGTTGTTTAAAGAAATTTTAGGTGTGATTTTAGAAACTATTTTCTGGGTACCTAATTCATATTGTAAGGAGTACATCCTGCTTGTAATTTTTTTTACCCATTTTAAAACTATTTTTATATCTGCTAGAGATAAATAACATGAGAATAGAAGCATGAGATAAAGATAAGTTAGTATTGGTAAAGAAAAATTGAAAATAAAAAACATTTGCACATTAAAGGGAAACTTCAAGCAGAAATTGACTTAATAAACCAATACCAGTGGTTCCAAGCAGCTGAACACCTTCCAGATCATGTCTCTCCATGACCCAGTGAGATGGTCCACCAGAAAACTTTGAATGAGTTGTAAACTGGTTCTTTAAAGTCAAGGAGGCGGGAGATTTTAACACTGAGTCAAGCTCTCTGTTCCTCAGAAAGTACCTACACTGTAATTAATGGTCCTGCATCCAGAGACTCATAACCAGATATCCTGAAGTCCATTAATGATGTCAATAACAGAGGAGGAGGTGATCAGAGCTCACCTATCTTGACTTCAGTGTTAAACTCTCCTCCTCCTTGACTTTATACAACCAACTTACAGGTCACTTAATCCGATGCCCCTATTTTCCACAAAAAACTGGGAAATCCTATTGACTCAACTACAAGCCTAGGGTGGTAAAGCATTGGTCACAGCCAGTTATAGCTAGCCATTTCTCTTCCCCCATAGTTTATAGCCGTCCAGTCATGCCCTAGTAATCACAGCCCCATGCCCAAGCACATAGCCAACCTCCTGCCTCTGAGTAGTCAGCCTGCCCCAGTGTTAGCCAGCCCCCTGCCCCTGTAGTTACCAGCCCCCTGCCCCTGATGTCAGCCAGCCCCCTGCCCCTATAGTCAGCTAGCCCCCGACCCTGTAGTCAGCCAGCCCCCTGCACCAGTAGTAGCAAGCCCTTGCCCCTGTGTTAGCAGCCCCTGCCCCATAGTTAGCCAGGCACCCGCCCCTGTAGCGCCACCCTGCCTGTAGCCAGCCAGCCCCCTGCCCCTTGTAGTCAGCCAGATCCCTGCCCCTTGTAAGTAGCCAGCCCCCTGCCCCAGTACTTAGCAAGCCCCCTGCCCTAGTAGTTAGCCAGCCCCTGCCACCGTACTTAGCAAGCCCCCGCACCAGTAGTTAGCCAGCCCCCTCACAGTACTACAAGCCCCCTGCACCAGTTAGTAGCCAGACCCTGCACCAGTAGTTAGCAAGCCCCCTGCAACCAGCGTTAGCAGACCCCTGCCCGTAGATCCAGACCCGCCCCTGTATTCAGCCAGCCCCCTGCCCTGTATCAGCCAGCCCCTGCCCCTGATTCAGCCCAGCCCCCTGACCACTGTAGTCAGCCAGCCCCCTGCCCCTGTAGGCAGCCAGCCCCCTGCCCCTGTAGTCAGCCAGCCCCGTGCCCTTAGTAGCCAGCCCCCTGCCCCTGTAGTTAGCCAGCCCCCGCCCTGTAGTTAGTCTAGCCCCCGCCCCTGTAGTTACCCAGCCCCCTGCCACCGTAGTTAGCAAGCCTCCGCCCCTCTAGTTATCCACGACCCTTACAGCTGGATTTAGCAAGACCCTTACAGCTGAGTCAGCCAGCAACCTCTGCCTCTAGTCAGCCAGACCCTGCCAAGTCGTTAGACCAGCCCCCGCCCATAGTAGTTAGCAGCCCCCTGCACCAGTAGTGAAGTAGCACACGCACCTGTAGCAAGCCTGCACAGTAGTTAGCCAGCCCTGCCCACTGTATAGTTGGCCAGCCCCCTGCCCCTGAGTTGGCCAGACCCACCTGTGCCCAGCCTGCCGCCTGACCGCGCTGGTTGGCCAGACCCCTGCCCCGTAGTTGGCCAGACCCTGCCCCTGTAGTGGGCCAGACCCTGCCCCGTAGTTGGCAAGACATGGTAGTTGGCCGCACCTGCCCTTAGTTGCCAGACCCCTGCCCCGTAGTTAGCCAGACCCGCCTGTAGTCAGCCAGCCCCCTGCCCCTGTAGTCAGCCAGCTCCTGCCCTGTAGTCAAGCCAGCCATCCTGCCCCAGAGTATTTAGCCAGCCCCTTCACCAGTAGTTAGCAGCCCCGGCAACTGTAGGTCAGCCAGCTCACTGCCCGTAGTCAGCCAGCACCTGCCCAGTATTTGCACCCCTTCCCCGTAGTATAGCCCCCGCCCCAGCGACCAGTAGCCTTACCAGCCCTACAGTCGCTCAGCCCGCCCCTTACCAAGTAGTTAGCAGAACCTGCCTCGTTAGTTATCCAGACCCCTACAGCGTATTTAGCAAGGACCCTTACAGCTTGCACAATTAGTTAGCCAGCCTCCATGCCCAGTATTTAGCCAGCCTGCTGCCCAGGAGTTAGCCAGACCCCTGCCCCGTAGTCACAAACCCCTTCCTCTATAGGTAGCCAGCACTCTTTACAGCAGTAGTTAGCCAGCCCCATGCCCTATAGGTCAGAGCACCCCCTGCCCCATAGTTATCCAGACCCTTACACTGTTTTTAGCCAGGACCCTTACAGCTGTGTAGTCAGCCAGCACCCTGCCCATCTAGTCAGCCAGACCCCTGCCAAGTGGTTAGACAGCCCCCTTCCCAAGTAGTTAGCCCGCCCCCTGGACACCAGTAGTTAGCAAAGCACCCTGACCAGTAGTTAGCCCGCCCCCTGCACCAGTAGTTTAGCAGCCCCCTCCCCTGTAGTTGGCCGCCCTGCCCCGGTGTTGGCCGCAGACCACTGCCCTGTAGTTGGCCAGACCAGGCCCGTCAGTTGGCCAAGACCCCTTGCACTGGGATGAGCCTCGCCCATCCCGTAGTGGCCGACCCCTTGCCCCTGTAGTTGCGCAGACCCCTTATGCCCTCCGGTAGTTAGCCGACCCTGCCCTGTAGTTAGCCCGACCCCTGCCCCCTGTAGTAGCCAGCCCCTGGCCCTCGTTAGTCAGCCAGCTCCCTGCCCCGAGTAGCCGCCTCCTGCCCCAGTATATTAGCCAGCCCATCCCCAGTAGTAGCAGCCACCCTGCCACTGTAGTCAGCAGTCCCTGACCCTGTAGTCAGCCGCTCCTTGCCCGATCCAGCCCTCATTATACAGCCACCTTGCCACCATGTAGCTATCCAAGCCCATCGCCCATATACCAGCTTAAGTTAGCCAGCCCCGTCCACAGTAGTTACAGCCACCTTCCTCTGTAGTTCATCCAGACCCTTCAAGCTGTATTTAGGCATACCTTACACTGCCCATATTAGGGTTAGCCAGCCCCTCCTGCCCCAGATTAGCCAGCTGCTGCCCAGGAGTAGCCAGACCCCTGCCCCCAGTCAGTTACCCAAAACCCTTCCTATAGGTAGCCAGCACCTTACAGCAGTAGTTAGGCCAGCCCCTGCCCCTATAGTCAGCCAGGCCCCCTGCCCCAATAGTCAGCTTAGGAACACCCTTAACCCACTATAGTCAGCAGCCCCTGCCCCTATAGTAGCCAGGATTCCCCAATATAAATCAGCCCCTGCCCCTGTAGTCAGGCCAGCCCTGTTTGCCCAAATCCGAAAACGAAATAAAGTCAAAACTCACCTTTCTGGCCCTCATGCAGGGTTTCATCTCGGTCCAGCAGAGCAGGAGGTCAAGTAACGCTTTGTGCACAAGCTGTGACGTCAGCGATGCTGCATTAGAGTGCTATGCGCAGCAAGCAATTTCATCTGATTGACAGCGGCGGCTGAGTACATAGTTGGCGGCCGGAGTCACGGACATGCTGCTTCCGGACTGAAGAGAGAAGACCTGCGGGGCGCCGAGGCCAGAAAGGTGAGTTTGATTCAGTTTTTCTCTCAGTATAAGTTGAGTTTTTCAGCACATTTTTTGTGCTGAACCAAACTCGGCTTTATAACTCAAGTTATATAGTATTTCTTTTGAAGCTTCATACAGGCTGTAACCAAACAAAGTCTGGATGATGGAATATTGAGTGTTAAATATTTTTCAAAGTCTATCCAATGGGGGGGATATCATAATTGAGCCCAACCTCCACCCTGGAAGAGGGGTGTGCGGGAAACTTTCATTTATTAATTGGGACCCCATTTTTATTTGCAGATCAGAGTCCACAGGAAAATTACATGATTTATCGTGGATTCTGGTAATTTTTATTCGAACAGATTGGCGGCTGTCTCCACTACAAAATAAAAATGGCGTAAAAAATTTGAAAAAAAAATGGGAAATGTTTGGAGAAAATATTATATGTGCAATATTTCTTAAACATCTATCCAATGATACTAAAGTTGCCCCTTATTTAACCCATTGGGGGTTAGGTGGGTGGGCGGAATCTAATCTTTATGTATGAAAATTACATAAAAGCTAAAATACAACTTAAGTTCTCCTCCCCCTAAAGATGGTCAGGTAAATACCTCTTGTGTTTGACTAGAAAAGTGTCTATCGGGTCCTCTGATCATTCACGTCCAGCTGCTTTCCTTGGTGCTTGTGAAGGCTTTGTGACAAATTTTGCGTATCCTCAGCATTTCATCACTTTTCTATGCGCTCCCGGTAACCAGCGCAATTACAGCTGGAAAGATTGTAAACTGCACAGGACAAAAAAAACAAGACACATTTATGCATTATACATGAAATTTTTATCTTTGTCTTGCCATTGGGGTCCATACAAGGTAACATATTTTTTAGGTGTGCAAGTGTTGTGGGCTTTTATACAAGTAGGATGCATCTTGTTGTCTTCTAGACCCCAAGATCTGATAGTAATTTTTATAAATACCAACAATTAATCCCCTAAATCTCTATATGAATTACCAAATTGAGCAGTTGTTTAGGGGGGATTGAGTTATTGGTTTATTTGGTGGAATTCATTGACTGGAAGTGATATTGTAGGGTGGTGGATAAAAAAATCCTCCTCCATGTTTTATTCATTGAATGTAAGTTGAATTCAATCTTTTGAGAGCAAAAAATGAACAAAAAGCGTTATGAATACCTAGAGCTTACCGTCTGACCCAAGGAGATCCGCCGCCAAGCCGTATGTTCTCATTAATTAAACTATTAGCCTTAAAAACACTGGATCGTTCAAATCAAAGCGATGGCCAGTAGTAATATGGAGACAATGATATTGGTACGGCTGCACGTCAATTATCTGTGTTTTCAACGGTATTCCTAAAAATTTGAGAATTTGCAAGAAAAATTTGTTCACATATAAAGAAATCCCAATGCACAATATATGTTCTTATGTTTTATTTCCTATAGGGGGGATGTGTGGAGGGAATTAAAGAAAAAGCTACACCCAACAGTGTCTACTCCCTCGCACCTTCCAAGATCTTTGTGATGAGTCACATTTGTTATCCAGTGTGATGTCTGTGTAGTGGGGTGAGGCTCAATGTCCGATACCCTACAGTAATTGACCCACTATAAGATTGAGCCACCAAATTGGCTCTCAGCGGCTTGGTTGGCAGAATTAAATACTGGAAATGTCTTGTTTCATAAAGAAATTGCGTTATGAACCAGTTAACAGACCAGCGCAAACCTGGGACGGAAACTGATTCAGAACAGTGGCACAACCAAGTTTTGCAGAGATCCATGTCTGGTTCATTTTGATGACACGCTTAGGATGTTCAATGGGGCAATTACTTACCAGGCCCAAATCGCGATCCAGCGGCGTCTCGCGCTGGATTCGGGTTCCGGCGGGGATTTATGATGGTAGTTTCCTCCGCCGTCACCAGGTGGCGTGCTGTGCTGAAGTCCGCTGGATCCTCGAAAACACCGGCTATCCCATGGATGAAGGGGGTGAGCGTGAAATTTTCGTGACAACAAATTTTTTTTAAATGCGGCAGTTTTTCGAGCCAGTCGGGTTTTGCTCGGCCATGCCCCCGATTTCCGTCGACGCGAATGCCGGCGCCGATGCGCCACAATCCGATCGCGTGCGCAAAATCCAGGGCAATTCGGTACAATCGGCGCAAAGCGGAAATTTCGGGTAACAGTCGGGAAAACGCGATCGGGCCCTTAGTAAATTGACCACCATTGTGTAGAAGAGGTGGATTTGGCTTGTATTAACATAGTCAGACATGTCTTCCACAACAAGACCAATACACTTTCTTTCAACACGTAGTAATCGCACATAAGAGACCTTACCTTGCTTATCTAGCGATCATAACCATAAACACCGAGTCACCGATGGCAGGAGCGTGATGAACCACTATGAGGTTGAAGGATATCAACCACTGAGGATAAGGCTGTGAGGGAGAAGTATTGAATTCATGGAGACACTAGGGGTCATTTATAGTGCCCGATTCGCGTTTCCGACGTGTGTACCCGATAATATTTACGATGATTTGCCGCCGATTTTCCATGAATTGACCCCGGGATTGGGGTCCACGCGTATCGGATTGTGGCGCATCGGCGTCGGCATAGCGGGCGACGGAAACGGGGGAGTGTGACCTAATGAAACACCGACGTATCGGAAAAAAACCGCCGCATTTAAAAAACCGAAAAGTGTTCGGACTTGAGGGAAGCGGCTTACCTTCACCTGGTCCAGCTCGGGTGATTCCGGTCTGCGTTCAGATGATTTTCAGCGCAGAACCGCAACCTGGTGGAGCGGGCGGAAGGGGAAAACCTACCTTCTAAATCCCGTTCCGGACCAAATCTGTGCAGAGAACGGCAGCTTTGGATCGCTAAAATGGGGACGGGGTAATAAATATGCCCCACTGGTACAAGAAAGCCCAATACTGTTACAACCAACCAATATTGCGAAGGACCTCATCTATTTAGACACATCAATGGTCAGCATCCTGGGTACGATGAGCTGGTGCATTAAATATAAAACAAACCCCAAACAGAGAGAAACAGAATGCACCCCAAATAACCGCTCAAATATCACATCAAGTAAATTTTTAGTTCTACCAAACAAAAACGACAAGTAACATCCACTTTAAACAATAAAACATTTAATGTACCAAAATGCAAGGGAGGCCGTGGTGTAGGTTCAACACATTGGTTTAAACCCTGCAAAATACATCGTGGGGCAACATGATTCACTCCACACAAAAAACTGACACAAGGTAGCGTTCGTAACAAGTATTGGTAGGACAAAATATACAGGCTTGTACCCTATTAAAGTGCCAAGGTACAGTAATCGATGGGCCGTCCCCACAGTCACATATGAGGGTGTTAGTGCAAAAAAAAAGTAAACTTGAAATACAAATAATTGAGTAGTTACCAGTAAAGTGCTACAGGGCAGCATACAGGTGGAGAAAAGCAGGAGTATGAGGCTCCCCACGCGTTTAGTCGCGGCTAGGCGCTTCCCATGGTATCGCACTGTCTACGTGTGCAAGTCAAAGAATGATGACCAATATCAAAGTAAAATTCACCTCCGCGTTTGTCGCGCTAGGCAATTCCATCTGAGGTATCCTTGAGTTGTGTGACCTAAAAAAAAAAAACCCGCCACCCCCCCGGTCCGGTGCATTTGCTGTCATACATGTTTTATGTTTGTTAAATCTGGTGTACTGATGCGCTTTTTATTTGGATCACGATAATAAAATTTACTTGATGGTGATCTTGAGCGGTTATTGGGTGCATTCTTTTTTTTTGGGTGTCTGTGACAATTGAAATTTAACTTTGGGTGTGCATAAGCCACAGGATTAACAATAACAACTAATTGAAGACACCAGTGATAACTGGTATCAGCTGATCATTGTGCCTAAGGATATAAAGTACGAGTAAATTACATGCACCAGAGGTCCGTTGTAACTAAGGGTTTGTCTGTTAGTTGGGGTTCTTAAGTAGGGGTCGCCCTGTATATTGAAATTTTGCGTAATCCATTCATAAACTAAATTTTTTTTTGAGCCTACGTGGATGCATGTTTTTAAAAGACATCCTTCGGGGAGCACCCATTCCCCACAAGGACCGCGGCAGCGCACTTTCGTCAGATTTCCGATTTTTTGCGGTTTTGCACAGCTGTGACAGGGATGTTAACAGGGGATTGTGTCGCAGTGATGATCGGATTGTGCGGCAGCATGCGCTGTTTCATGCAAGTGGAAATTTGGGGGCGGCGCCGTCGATGATCCGATGATTCAGACGGAGTGCGTGTGGGATTTAATTTTCAAATGTGTTGCTAGATCAAGCCCTTACATGCACCAGGAAGAGAAGGTGACACTGCGGACCTGCAGCGGGAAGCGACACATGCAGGAAATTAGGGGCCACAATCTTAGGAATCGCGGACAATGCACTTTCTGTGAACTCCTCCGGACCGTAAGTAAATGTACAACGCATAAAACCAGCTCGACCGGATTTTAATGAACCTTGTCCAACAGAAAACTGATGATTGGTCTTAGTAAATCTCCCCCAATATTCATTGAATTCTTAAACAATATTTTTATTGTGGGGAAACAAAAAAACAGAGCCCCTCCCGCCTAAAAAACTAAACCTCCATATGACTTAAACTTCTTTACTAAAAATGCACATTCTTCAGTGATCTTGTCTTCTTGGTTCTCTTTCCCAATCCCCAAAGCTTATTAATGTAGAGGTTGTAAATATTTCACACTTTCCAGTTCTCTCCATGAGAAAAAGATAACACCTAGAAAAAAAAAACTGAAGCCAAAAGAAAATAGTGAGCTAAAATAATTCAAATTAATTAACGTGTTTGTAATACCATGCAGACATCATGGGGTGCTGGTTAGGAATAAAGCAAAAACCGATTAAATAATCAAAACATGAAATGCAGACCACATTTTTAGATTCAGTCGCTTAATATTTTTAATATACCCAGGATATCTTTCTTTCATTCGGGCGATCCATGTGATATTATGGTGAACCCAGTGAATCACATCAGATATGCACCTTAAGCCGACTCACATCCAGGGACCAGCACATTTGATAGTGTACTATTTGGACTCTCCCCAGGGGAAGCCACAAAATATTTCAGATACAGTTACTACTGAATATCAGACAGGCTCAAACAGTATCATTCGGGAAGTAAGATTTCTCCTACAGACATTTGCCAATTTAGTCTGCCTTGTAGGCTCAGAGGAGACTTATAGCCATGATGCTCAGGTAAGGGATCTGGGAAATATGCAAAATAAGCTTTCCAGGATAGTACAAAGAAAACCACGCCTCTTTTACAAGCAGGCTTTTTACAAGGGGTATTTCTCATCTGAGGCATTCACATTTTAATTAAATGCATTTGCCTTGTAACCATTCTTTCCATGGATGTTATAAAAAAAATGTTCCTTTGTGATTATAATTCCTCATAAATGTAGCAATGTGTCCTTAGAAACGAGATAGCTTCCCGGATACGACCACGCACACTCTGGCAGCGGAGGCCAGACTGCGACTATCGAGTCCTGCCGGACCACCAGGATCAGCAAATCAGTACCACAGGACAGCTGGGCCGACATGTAGCAACATCCGGACATTCATACACAAAAACTTTTGTTTTTCTTTGTGCAATCCCTCCAGCATACGTGGCCGTATACGAGGGAAGCTATCTGTTCTAAGAGGACAACATGGCAACATTTATAAGAATTATCTCACACAGGAACATTTTTTTTAATAAATCCAATGAAGAATGTTTGTATATGGGATTAATGAAACTGAAAGTGAGTGCCCAGACGGAGATACCCCTTACTTGACAGCTCAGGACTCCTGACTAATATATTTAACTACTTAGAATTTTTGGAGAGTATAGAACGAAAGATAACCACACTGTGCTAGGACAGTTATAACAGTGTTATGTAGAAGCAACCAATTATGACTGTATCATATAGTATCATTAGATTGTATGCTGGTACACGTATATAGTATTATGTAGTATTATTTGTAGTATATGTTAGTGGAGTAATGCTGCATTTTGGTACTATGATCGGTCCCACTCAGTGTAGCATCACTAACTTTTGTAATGCAGTATGGTAGTACAATTACAGGGCAGTCCCGGGTGACATACTAAAAGGTTCTGTAGGGTGTTATTAAGTTGAATTTGTTATGTAAAGTGGAACTGTATAATTTTATCATTGTAATCCCAGCAGAACTTTTTTGGTCTATGAGACAATTGGATTTCAAAAATGTTGGGTTGTCATAAGAATCAGGATCATAATAAAGCTTCATACAGACGCCTGTGATAACTGTTATAGCGTCATTGTAGCCTAGGAATAAAGTACAATAAATACCAATATCCAGAGGTCCGTTGTACTAGAGGTTGTCTGTAATTGAGTGTTCTTAGTAGGGACAGCCTGTATATTTTTCAGGTGCTATTATTATTAGCAAGGTGGGGCCATCAGTAGTTAGTAGTAATTAGGCAGTCTCATGTAATGTTATATTCACATGTTTGGGGAATATGCAGTTTCATGTTGTATTTGAATGAGGACTAGAACTCCAGGAAGAGATCTAGTCCCCAAACGTCACCTGCCTAACTTGCCTCTGGTTTTCTAGTGATACGGGACAAATCACAACACAATCCCTTCCTATGTCGTGCAGACACTTAACAAGACGGGATATACAAACTCAATAAGGAATAAGGCATAGTGACACAATCTGGGTATAGGGCAAGATTCACTGATGTGTGCCAGCAACCGTAGACGGTTGGGCCACATGTCTGGCGGCAGAAGGGAGAGGGAGGAGGGGGTAATGCCTGTATACTGTCTAAAGGAACCTATCCTGTACGAACTCAGACATACAATATACATACATGTATATAGCCTGTGTAGTATCAGTAGTAACATGGTGATATTATTATTTAGTATCAAGTAGTATTATCATATTATTAGGATAGTACAAAATTATACAATATCTGTAGTCTCAGTAAGCCATTATGGTAAACACAATTATATAGTATCCGGCTAGTAGATCTGTAGCACAGTAGTAGATTATGTAGTGATAGTGAGTTTGTACACAGTTATATGTGATTTGTTAATAGGATACTTTTGCAGAACTTAATTGGAAAGTAGTATTCCCCCAATGCCAACCGTATGACATGCCTCGGCACCAAATGTTCTGCCATCGAATCCAGAATTCTCATGTCACACAGAAAATAGAAAAAAAGTGAGGAAAAATAAAAATTTGATAAAAGTTACCAACTCATGCAAAAAAAAAAAGAAGATACTCTATCACACCAAATATCTCAAATACTACAAGAAATCTAAAATGTATAGGACTGCTAACATTAGATTAGAGGAACTAAAAATTACCTGCGGCACTGGCTGCACATATGTAGGATTGTCCCCGGTGAGATGAGATGTGTAATCATAACTCTTTGTATGTTCGTTTATAACAGCAGGACTGTGAAAAAAATGTATATATTATATATTCCAGGATTGAAGCTGAAAATTGATACCTGCGGCATTGTCCTCACACTGCTTGTGCTCTTACTTCTCTGCATGGAGCTTTGCCCCTCCTTCTGCTAAAGGTAAAAGCATAAAGTTAGCGAATACTGCAGCAGTCCACTCAGAGCATGGGCACTACAGTATAATAAGGGAGACATACAAAGGGTCCAGGTGTAGGTAGTAGTAGTAGCACCATATTGTGCTTAGACACTGCCACTGGCAATGAGAAACAAAAAGCTTAATTCATGCACAAAGTCTTCAGAAATTGCTCCTTTTTATAAATATTCATGCGTCTGGTAGCTCTTAATACAAAAGCACCATAAAGTTACCATTAGCCCTTGTATGGCATGGAATATGGGAATATGAGGTCGCTCGGGAAAAAATTCCTCAGCTCAATTGACCAGAGCGTCCTTCAAGGCCACCCTCGTCTCCGCATAGGGTTTTTTTTAAATAAGACCATCTTCGAGGCTTCCAATGTGGACGCTGTACACTGGCCGTACTGATTCGAGAGCTGAAAATGGGGTAAAAAATTATCAGTTCATTGCCTTCACAGTAGGTAAAATTTACTAAACTTTTATAGCTGAATTTGTTAACTGTATAGTGCATTGTTCATCGCGGTTTGGACGCCCCCCCCCCAGAGGATTTCTGGGTGGATAGGATTTCAACCCAATAGTGGGCCCGATGGTCAAGCAGGACGACAACCCACTGTGGAGGATAGGATCTACAACAATTCAGGCACCCGAAGTCATATTTTCTGGTAGCCAAGGAGCCCTAGGGCCGTGTTACTACATCCATGAAAGTCCGGTATGGCCTCTTCAGGTTTAGATGTGCAATGTTCCCAATATGGGTAAGGGGTTTGGTCCAGGTGGAAGTTTTTAAGTTTGGTCAGTGAAAAATTTAATCAAAAACAGGAAAACGAAAATCAGCAGGAGGACGGTGACCGGGTCAATGGGGAGCAGCATGATTCTGTAAGACCGAAAAGGAGGCCAGAAGTTATGAAGTTCAAAAAGTCATTCAATTATTCCATCTTGCACTTATTAAATAAATAAATATCATGCCACATACCCTGGGGCACTTTCTGGTGTTATGGTTAGTGATAGATCCCTGGGAGATGATGAATGGGCCGTGGTTTTTGTGGGCAGCAATCACAGGTCTGCAGGGATTCGTCAACAAAAACATTTTCATTGGTTTTTTTGTCTATGTTTGGCGTTGTTTTGGCCGCAGTTGTGGAACAAATGCTGTTTTACGACTTTCCCAATGCGCCAAATTAAAAGTAGGCAATTGCAAATTAAAATAGACCTTGTTTTTGCACCAAATTCATTATTTGCTACACTAGGTTTGACCACACTTAAACGCATTCATGATTGCCTATTTAGCTATTTGATAGCTATTGCTTGTTTTATTTAGGCGCAGGTTTGGCACAAAATGATCCACTCAACCCCATGCCATGAGAAAGGGACAAAATCTAATACCAAATTTATCAAATTGCAACAAATGCAAAAAAAAATCAAAACCAAAAAAGAAAATAAACAAATACAACATAGGACACAGATCACGGATTGAATTCAATAAAACAGAAAAATGGAGAACAAGACGACCAAGTCAAAGACAAATGCAATGATAATTCCACCACAGTGGGGGCACATTAATTTACCCGTCCTGTCGCAAATCCCCGAGGTGCGTTGTCCGGCGGAGGGGATCGCAAGCTGCTGCGATTCAATAAGATTGCTGCGTCCAATTGCCTGCATGTGTCACTCGCCCCCGCTCAGGTCCCGGAGTTCACCTTGTCTTCTTGCCGGTGCATGAAGTGATTGGCTTGTGACACCAATCTTGAATGTAAAATCCCGCGCTACAGCCCGAATTCAGTCGGGTTATCGGATGGCCACGCCCCCGGTGTATTGTATTTAAAAGATGGTGCGCTGGAGAAACAATCCGAAGAGGACCTGTCGGGATGCCAAAAACCCCTGTTATATGCGCCACAAAACAGAAAAAATTGGGGAAACCCGGCGAAAAATGCGGGCCGTGGACCGTTCCAGACACTTCACAGATCTGATGGGATTTCCAAGGGGGCTCCCACAATCATGGACTCAGACTGCAAAATGTGAATTAATAATGTAAACACCACAATTGTTAACCCCAGACTTCACAGGAAAGCATAAAGCCACCATGATGACACTAGATTGACACTCAATTGTAGAATTAGACAGCAAAATAAAGAGGATTTCCAGTAAAAAATAGGGCAAAACTCCCACGGATTAATTAAAAAATCTACCATTTGTTTTTATTGCATTGTGATGAACCAAACATATCTGAGAATGCGGTAGCTACAATTGATGCAGAAACATCTTGTTTTATCCATGAACTGAGTGGTTTGACAAAAACAGAAGACAGAACCTCATATCATAATTTTATATTGTTTTTTCAGCAATACCACTCAGGATTTTTATGAAACAAGATATGTTTCTGCATCAGTGTAGCTAGCATTCTGAGGTATGTTTGGTCATAATGCATATTAAAAACAAATGGTAGATTTCTTGGAATAAAGATGGCCATACTCTATCATATAGCCAGGAAGCCAACGGAACGACCTTATTTGTAATGTCTCGTCCAACGGGCCATTACAGGTCCTCGTCAGCATAAGCCTAGCTCTGCCCAGCGGCACTAAAGTGCCAAAAAGAATGACATTGAGGGGTGGTGTTACAATAAAATTCCAACTACCTTGGAAATCAGTGGAGCAGCAGGATGCAAAGAATCAGGTAGAAGGAAGTGGTGAAGGTCCTCTTCAAGAGTATTGGGCCAAACATGTAATCTTGCAAGAATGGACTGCAAATACATTATCCCTTTAGAGGTATTTCAATAAAATCAGAGTTACAGTATGATAGGTGGCCAAACCTGAGGAAGAAGAAGCATGGTTTCCTGTTTAGGATATGCGCACCACTCATGTAGCAGAAGCCCTGAGAGGAGGGTCGGGAACTGTGTCGACAAGAGACGGCGGAGGTTACTGACAACCTGTGATGTATTGGGGACATATAGACTGAGCAACTGGTGGTAGACCATTAGTGAAACTGAAGTCTTCAATAGTGTGAAAAAATATCAATTATACGCAAATGTATCCATGCGAGATCCTGTATGACTACTGGAAAATACAGTGTAAACCTTATCTACTGAAGGGTTGTCCCAAGTCTGACTGTTATCTTTCTGTCCACAGATACAGAAGAACAATTGTGACTGTTGAACTACACGCTCCATCAATAACTAAGGGAAGTGATCGACAAAAAACGATGCTTGCTTATCACAGGCTAAAAGGGTTATAGTGGCAAAGCTTGAAGATATGAGTGGTAGTTATTAGATAGGGAGACGTCAGACTTTGAACAGGTAAGCCTATGAGCCCCAGCGCAGAGGCTTCACCTGCCCAATGCAGGTCACTCACATTGGATAGGTAGATAAGATCTCTGGTCTCCACAGATGTACGCGAGCTTGGCCCAGTACGTTAGTCTGCGTGCTGGTTGGAGGTGCTATCCACCCTCAGATTATACTTCCTTCTCAGACAAGAGATTGTAAGCCCTGCAGCCGCGGAGAGCTCGACTCGGGTTATGCAATAAATGTTGTATAGAACTTCGGAATGTGATGCAAAGGTGATTACATTTTACAAAGTCTCTCTGTTAGACGTTTGTCAAGGACTTGTTAGGAAATGTACGGAAAAATAACAAGGGTGTTTAGGGTGTGCGTGACGTTTTGAAAAAAAAATGTTTGCAGGGCCTGATGCTGCTCATGATGGCTGTGTGTGGGGCCCAGTGCTGCCCCCTGCTGGTTGTGTGGGCGGGGCCCTGGTGCTGCCCCCTTGTGGTGTGTGTGTGGGGCCAGGTGCTGCCCTGCTGGGTTGTGTGTGGGGACCGGTTGCTGCCCCCTGCAGGTTGGTGTGGGGGACCAGTGCTGCCCCATGATGGTTGTGGTGTGCGGGGCCTGGTGCTGCCCCCTGCTGGTTTGTGTATTGGGGCCTGGTGCTGCCCCCTTCTGGTTGTGTATTCTTGGACCGGTGCTGCCTCATGCTGGTTGCGTGTGTTGCTGGGCCCGGTGCTGCCCCCTGCTGGTTGTGTGTGGCGGGGCCCAGTGCTTGCCTCCCTGCTGGTTGGGTTGTACAGGGGCCCGGTGCTGCTCCCTGCTGGTTGCGTGGTACGCGGGCCCGGTGCGCTCCCTGCTGGCGTTGCATGCTGGGGAGTGGAGGGAGTTGTGGTTCTTCTCCCTGTAAGTGTAGTGTGGGGCGGTTGTGCTGCTCCCTGCCTGGTTTTGCTGGCGGGCCCGGGGCTGCCCCTGCTGGTGGCGCGTGTTATGGAGTGGGTTCTGCTCCTGCTGGTTTTGTGTGTTGTGGGCATGGTTGTGCACATCCCTGCAGACTTGTGTGTGTGGTATGGGGCCTGGTTCTTTACTGGGCTGGTTGAGTGTGGGGCCCGATGATGCCCCCTGCTGGTTCTGTGTGTGGCGTGGCCAGGGATGCCCATGCTGGTTGTAGTTTGCGGGGCTGGTGCTGCCCCCTGCTGGTGGTGGGTGTGGGGCTGTGCTGCCCCTGCCTGGTGTGTGTGTGCAGGCCCATGCAGCCTCCTGCTGGTTGTGTGTGTGGGGCCTGAGTGCTGCCTCCTGCTGTTTGTGTGTGCGGGGGCTGGTGCTTGGTGATCGCCCCTGCTGGTGTTGTGTTTGACGGGGCCTGGTGCTGCCCCCTGCGGTTGTGGTGTGGGGCCTGGTGCTGCCCCCCTGATGGTGTGTTGTGCAGGGCCGATTGGCTGCCTCCTGGCTGGTTGTGTGTGTTGGGCCTGGTGGCTGCCTCCTGCTTGGTTTGTGTGGCGGGGCTGGTGCTGCCTCCTTCCTGATGGTTGTGTGTGCTCGGCCTGGTGCTGATCCTGATGGTTGTGTGTGCAGGGCCCAGGCTGCTACGCTGGTTGTGTGGGGGCCCCGATGCTGCCCCATGCTCCGGTTGTTCGTGTGGGCCCGATGCTGGCATCCTGCTGGTGTGTGTGAGGGGCCTGGTGCTGCCTCCTGCTGGTTGTGGGTGGGCCCGATTTGCTGCCCCTGCTGGTTGTAGTGCAGGCAACGGTTGCTGCCCCTGCTGGTTTGTGTGCGGGGCCCGATGCTGCTTCCTGGTGTTGTGTGGGGCCCAGAGGCTGCCCCTGTGGTTTTGTATGTGGGGGGGACGGTGCTTGCTTTCTGCCTCCTGCTGGTTGTGTGTGCGGGGCCCGATGTGCTGCTTCTGGTGGTTGTGTGGGCGGAGGCCGAACGATGCGCTTCTGGTGGTTGGTGTGGGGGCCGGTGCTGCCCCCTGTGGTTGGAGGGAGACAAGTGTTGGTGAAAAGGCTGTGGACTTCTGGATAGACAATTCCCATGGGAAGTGCCCAAAATGAAACACATTGGGGGGAAGCAGGTGTTGGGGGCACAGTGGAAAACAACACCAAATTATCATAACAGTGGGGGTGGTACATGTTACGAGCGCAGCGCATTAGACTCATAGGATAGAAATGGCACAATATTGTTCTGTCTGATTGTAACTGTACATTGTGTAAACTATAGGACACATTAGTCAATGTTTGAGTTAGTTATCGGTCTTTGAAATGATTCACTGGACAAGTTCTCGGAGTGTTTACGCACTTGTGCTATTTTAATTATTTAACATTCCTATAACTAAAAACTAAAAAAAAATTTAGGTCGCAATACTAATGCAGTTTTTCTTCAGCATTGACCCATTTTAACTTCTATGGAACATATAAAACTGGGTGAGTTAGCTAATCGTTCCTTTAATCTGTTGAAACATTTTGGCCAATTTTGTAATTAGATCTAATAATAGACCCAAAGTGAAAATTAAATGTAAGCTGTTTGGCTGAACTACATTGCATGGGAAAAACCTCATCATGTTTACAGTGAATCTTATTTGAAGGTTAGAGAAAGTAGAAAGTAGGAGTGTCTGAGGATTCAAACTGATGGCAGTTCCTACAAGAACCATAATGCCTTGAATGGTCCGTTTAGCTTCCATATTGTATTATGAAATTAGAAGTTGATGCAATGGAGGGAATTGGGAGCTTATGTGCTTCAGACACAGTATTCGGGCATAGAAATGGGCGTTGCAGAGGTTGTACACAAAGGGCAAGCGAGAAAGATAGGGGGGGGGGGAATCCCTCACAAATGTAAAACCATGTGAAGGTGACTTATATACGGAGGTCGGAAAGGGGGGCAGGATAGGATATTAGGCCACATCGGCCAGGCATTCCTATAAATGGTTTCTAACCCAGTGGAAGAACAAATCCTGAGTCGGGACACGTATTCCTTTCTGGGAATAAATGGAAATAGTAAATGGTTGCAAAATAAAAAATTATTTCTGGACAGGTACCGTTGAGGTCAGTGGTTGGTTGAATGGGCACTGACCACTAGTGGGAAGTCATCACTTTAGACAGGAAATGGAGGGGATAGCGGTCTCCTGTGCTCTGAAATAAGGCATTGGTAATTGCAAATGGGTAGCACCAATGGCCTCAGTGGTAAGCCACTACAACTTGCAGCGCTGGGGTCCAGGTTCAATGCCATCCAGGTCAAACGTCTGCAAATGTTTGTTGTTCTCTAAGTTTTGGGTTGGTTGTCCTCCAGGGTCATCCGGTTCCTCCCACAATCCAAAACATTAATGGTAGGTTGATTTAGAGTTGTGAGCACATGGGGACAGGATGGATCGAGCTTGGCAAGTTCGGTGCAGCGCTGCGAAATATGGGTGCTCGAATAAAGAATTAGGATAGAATGTTTCTTAATTGTTCTCCATAGAGTAGACTGAGTTTCAGGCCAGGCATAACTTTTTGGAATTGAAAGCGATTTGATTAGACATGGGCATATCAAACTCATAAAATTGCATTACAATGCTAAATTGTAGATATTATTAAAATAATGAAACAAAAGCACAGAAATTGCATATAATTTAATTTAATTTTTATACTTTTTTTTCACAAGGATGGGGTCACATAGTTTGTTTTGTGTTGGCAGAGTGTTTGGCTTAGTAGGACATGCTGGGGGGCGATTCCCGTTGTGTCCTTACAACATTGGCACAGATATACTTATGCAGTCCTCTACTTAAGAACACACGACGTACAGAAGACCCCTAGTTACAAAACGGACCATCTGGATTTTGGTTAAGTTTTTACTTTTTGGTACTTTAGCCCTAAGTTACAATAAACAGCTAAAACAGTTATCAAGGTGATGATTATTGTTACTCATTGCGTCATGAGGAAAACCAAACAGTTTTAAATCCAATAGTCATAAAGGCCAATGAGGTAACAATGATAACTATTTCCAGTCCGAACTTGCATACAAATTCAACTTAAGAAAAAACCATAGAACTATCTTGTATGGAAAACCGGGACATGCCTTGTATCCCACTTATGCTTGAAAGTGGGATGAAATCTCCGTGGACCCCACCACAACTACAGTTTACACCTATAGGAGGCGGCAAGTACACTGAAAACACTCCCAAGGCTTCTATGCCTCCGATGAGCGCCTACATTCTCTCAGCAGGAGGGCGCAGAAGGAAAGATGTACACTGCTAATATATACCTTCCACTCGCATCAAAATGCAATTTAATAATAACGTTGTCGGTCTCTGGCCCTTCACATGACTAGGTTATTTTAGATAATATTAATGAAAGCTAAAAACAGCCGGGACCCATAATTTCTCAAAAATTTATAGGACAGGCCATTTTCTAATAACCTATCTAGAAGGTTGCCAAAAATGAGAATTTTCGATGCAACAAGTAAATTAAATCTTAGAGACAAGTCTGTTAAGTGTAAATATTAAACAAACCAAACAAAAATAATAATAATAAATCAGAGTTATGTTATCGTCATAATAGATATGAGAGAGCACTAAAAATGCTCGGGGTATACCTCGTTATCGAGAAACTGTTCCCGATGCTCGAGGGCTATGTTCGCGAATAAAGAGCACCATTGGAAGTCAATGGGAGATCGAGCATTTGCAAGGGGACCACGGCTCTGCAAAGGGAAGCTTGCCCAAAAACACCATGGGAACCCAGAAAAGGATGGAAAACACGGAAAGGTGACAGGAAACAGAAGGGGCAGCAGGCATTGCGATGCCTTGAGCTGATTAATCGAACCATTATGCAAAAACAATGGGCAACCGCATGGCCATGACAGAGTGACCGAATGAAGCTAATCGCATCTAAACATCCAATAATTGACCGGACACTATAGGGGACGGCTGCAGAGGGCCGCAGCGGCCAGGCTAGGAGTGTCATGGCGTACATTACCACTAAATGGACTAGGCTTACCAACGGATGGAAATGATTCATATGTGAACAAAAGGTTGACCGGTTTATTTTAGCGATAACACAGATGGTGGGACTAGTGACCCAGTTCCATAACGATGGGAAACGTACCCTACAAGGAGCCCGAAAGCTCTTTGTAACGGACGAAACATGTGGAGGCAGCCAGGAGACGACATCTCAAATTTATGGAGTTGGCATAAACCAAAAACTTTACTACAACAAGATTACTAGCCAAGGTCTCATCTATAACAGTGCTGATCTGCCTGGGTTCTCCGGTTGGGGTGAAGCCATAACTCCCAACACGACCAGAGAACATTGGACTACAGTAAGCATTCACAATGACCAAAAGATACACTACAATATTTGTTCATTGGCTCATCTACTTTTGTCCTGTAGACTTCTTAGCCACGAGGTATGGCACAAATAAGATGTGGCATGGGTGGTGTTGTGAACCCAACAGCTGGGGTTAGGTCCAGCTTTGCCCCTGGAGGAGCTTTGAACGTGAAGTTCTGCAGTAGTCTTGTAAAGAAGAGAAACAGCTCCATTTTAGCCAAATTCTCTCCGGCACAACTTCTCTTACCTGGAAATAGAAACAAAAGAAAATTAATATTTTAATATTTTTTATTGTCTTATGCTACTGCAACAAATCTAATTCTTGTTCACTTGACTGCAGATGAGATGATCTGGCAGATGATGCGCCTACAGCAGCCAATCACTGGCTTAACCTTTACCCTTGGATTGGATTTTGATCCCAGAAAAGCTATCTATAAGGAATCTATTGTAGCAATATTTTGTTACCGCCAATCAAACTGCCAAACCAAAGGAATTTGTACCAAAGGGGATTGAAATATTGAAATCTATCAATACCCATCAATACCTCTTAGTGCTCCTATTGCCATCATGTCGTATTATTTTGTTTATTTTTATTTGTTTGTCTTTTAATTGTTTAATTGTGCATCATGAGTTTAAGTTGCACCCCCCCCCCCCATTCCCTGGCTGGACAGTGTGTACAAAATTTCCCAAATGGGATCAATAAAGTTTTATTGTATTGTATAGGAAAAGTAATTCTGTGCTGTGCCCAAATTGAACAAGCAGGGTAGAAGTAGTAGCACTGTGTCCATACTCTATATAGGTGATGGCAAACCTTTTAGCAGCCGAGTGCCCAAAATGCAACCCAAAACCCCCCTTATTTATCGTGAGCAAAGCGTAAAGCAGTAACTTATTGCTCCCTGTTCTTCAACAACTTTCAATCATATTGGCCTCCTGAGGACAGCAACACAGTAAAAAGATGGAAAATTTGCATAATTTTTGCTTCTTTCCAGTGTCCGTCTGTACACAGAATCGTGGGGCCAGCAGGGGGTCCTCCAAAGATAATTCGGCCCTGTCTACTCATTCTCCCTCTTCCTACAGTCCCAAGTAGCGAAGTAAGTATGAAAATATGACTGGAAGCAGCATCTTTTACGTTGCTTGGAACTGCAGGAAGATTCTTTGAGTCCTGTCTGGTGTTCTGGGGCAATGGCCCGGGTGCCCACAGAAAGGGCTCTGAGTGCCGCCTCTGGCACCCGTGCCATAGGTTCGCCACCACTGCTCTATATAGAGGAAAGGACTAGTAGTACAGTGCTTTGCCTATACTTTACATACAGGATAGGAGGGGACATATACAGACATAGACTGTTGCTACTACACTCAAGGTCCTAAGGATGCAGATTGCAAGTTTAGACTGTTATGGGTCCTCCTGCTGTTGTTGAACCTGACACAGTTGTAACTTTTGCCCTATGAATAAAATGATCCTTCCTTAAAGAGTTAATTCAATTTTGATAAACCATTACATTAAGAAATTTACCTTTACTGTATCTACATCTTATACAGAGTAGGCCATGCATTTTAATGAAAGGATCTAATATCCATCCGGAGGGTTGACAGGCTTATAATAACACGTTCTCCCATAACAAAAAAACTATGTTGGAACTGCAGGAAGATTCTTTGAGTCCTGTCTGGTGTTCTGGGGCAATGGCCCGGGTGCCCACAGAAAGGGCTCTGAGTGCCGCCTCTGGCACCCGTGCCATAGGTTCGCCACCACTGCTCTATATAGAGGAAAGGACTAGTAGTACAGTGCTTTGCCTATACTTTACATACAGGATAGGAGTGGACATACACAGACAAAGACTGTTGCTACTACACTCAAGGTCCTAAGGATGCAGATTGCAAGTTTAGACTGTTATGGGTCCTCCTGCTGTCGTTGAACCTGACACATATGTAACTTTTGCCCTATGAATAAAATGATCCTTCCTTAAAGAGTTAATTCAATTTTGATAAATCATTACATTAAGTAATTTACCTTTACATCCTGTACATCTTATACAGAGTAGGCCATGCATTTTAATGAAAGGATCTAATATCCATCCGGAGGGTTGACAGGCTTATAATAACACGTTCTCCCATAACAAAAAAACTATGGAATTTCCAACCAATCAATAGAGGACTGTATTAAATTACCTGCTGAAAATGGTAAAAACGCTTCATTCTTCACAAAATTCCCTTTCGAGTCAAGAAAATGCTTTGGGTAGAACTCATTTGGTTTTTCGAAGTAGGATTCATCTTGAAGGACAGAGGTCAACAGGGGCATGACAAATGTGCCCTGAAAAAGAATCATGTACAACATTTTAAAGGGCCATTCCCTATAAACTCATAGGGGCTCATTTACTAAGGGCTCCGCAGCCGCACTTTCGCCAGGTTTCCCGAATTTTTCCGTGTTGCGCTGAATTCTGCCGGGATTTTGGCGCACGTGATCGGATTTTTGGCGCAATCGTGCCGACTTTCATACGACAGAAATTGGGGGGCGTGGCCTTCGGACAACCCGTTGGATTCGGGAAAACCACGGAATTTAAAAACAAAAGGTGTCGCAAGATCAAGCACTTACATGCACCGAGAAGAAGCAGGTGAACTCCGGTGGATCTCGGCGCAGCAGCGACACCTAGTGGATGTCGGGCGCACAACCTTAGTGAATCCCGGCAGAACCCGAATCCACGTAGGACAGCACGCCGCGGGATCGTGACAGGACCGGATAAGTAAATAAGCCCCATAGTATACCCACAGAAAATGCCAAATGTGTTTTTCCAAGGAGAAAGTGGTCGGCCCTTCATGACATTGACATCTTTGCCCTTAGTTGACATGGCACTTGGATCTTGTGAACATGGGCCTGTTTCTGGTGCACATGCGCTACCTATTGGCATTCCCTCACCATGGCTCCAATTGTTATGCTCTTCTTAGTCTGCCGCTAAAATTTTAAGGGACGGAGGGGGTCAACTGGGGTGGTTACACTTCTTGATTTTTCAGATCTTCTTAATCTTGTACCCTACTGTTATTGGTACATTTTTTACTTACTTTTGGGATAAAATAACCTCTGAACGTAACATCCTGGGTCGTGGCGTGAGGTATATTAGTTGGAACGATGTTGGCAAACCTTTGCACCTCATGGATGACGGCATCTGTGTAGGGCATTTTCTTTCGATGCTCTGATTGAGGCTCAGATGATCCGATAACTTTTTCTATTTCATTTTGGACATTTTCTAGCATCAAAATAGAAGAGAAGGACCAAACTATTATTATTAAATATTTTGGGGAAAACTTTATTAGGATGAAATTTAGAACGATATTCCAATAGCTGAGATCAGAGTGATTTAAAAGTCTGCAAATTATATACCTATATTTGTCTGCTTTCTCCACACAGATGATGTTGGATCTTAGGATGTTGCCTCATGCCAGATTTAGAGAAACAAAGGCTCATAATGATGTTTCTGTAAATTTTTGTTTTTCCGACCACAACTGTTTCTTAACTTCCCCTTCATAGTACATTGATTCTTGGTGACTGCCTTGACTTGATCTGACCACTATTCATAGTTTTCCCCCTGAATCTTGCCTGAATTTGCACTCTCTTGACCTCTGACCTTACCTGCCAGTTATTTTCTCTACCTGGATCCCTGGTGCTTTGAACTACATTCTCTGATATGTCTCCTAACACTGTTGCCTGCCAGCAGGAAGTCTGTGTCTGTGTGTGAGTTCGTCTTGGAATGCAAGGGGAGGGGCCAATGCAGAGAGGAGCTCAGTGCAGCGTCAGACAGGAGAACAATCTGCCCTGCCCGACCCTAGACTTCTGATTTATAGTTGGATCTGGGGCAACTGAAATTGAATACATCAGGATTGATGAAGACAGATTGGAATTTTTGGGAAATGTTGTATTTTGTTAACAGTGAATTAGAAAATGTGTTATTTTGCATAAGAAACTTGTTTTCATGGGAATATCCCTTTAACCAAAACATAACATCAGTCCTATCATCTGCACAGATCCCAAAAGCATGTACTTTCTAAACGGCACAGTGGCTGAGTGGGTAGCACTTCTGCCTTGCAGCACTGGAGTCCTGTGTTCTAGTCCCACAAACAAGAGTTTGTCTCTCGGTGTTTGTGTGGGTTTCCTCCGGGTCCTCCGGTCCTCTCGTTTCCAAAACACACTGGTAGGTTGTTTAGATTGTGAGCCCCATGGGGACAAGGACCAATTTGTCATGCTTTGTGCAGCGCTGCGTAATCTATAGACGCTATATAAATAAACAATTATTATTATTATTAACAAATGACATAAAGCTTGAACTTTTAACTAAATACGATCTCATCCGGTACTGGATATCCATTATGTTGTCTACCTTGTCTTCGGAGCTGTAGCGAAATTAATATATTATCGAGTTCAATTAAAAACTGTTAAAACTTAAAAAACCTGATAAAAGTTATTCATGCATTGATATATTTTTTATTTACAAATTTAGGTAATTTACTGTAAAAACTGCATTTTCTTACTTTGAATTTCTGGATATTTCATCATTAGGAGAAGGCCCCATCGTATAGTAGTTGATGTTGTCTCCATTCCTGCAGCGAACAGGTTGCTGACCACCATTACTAAATTTTCGTTGTTGAAATAAGATGCAAACTCTGATTTTTCCTGAAATAATTATGATGTTAACAGGTAACAGGTATTGTATGCTGCAAATATCAAAGTGTTTTAAAGAAATCTTTAGGTGGTGATTTTAGAACATATTTTCTGGGTACCTAATTCCATTATTGTAAGGAGTACATCCTGCTTGTAATTTTTTTTACCCATTTTAAAACTATTTTTATATCTGCTAGAGATAAATAACATGAGACATAGAAGCATGAGATAAAAGATAAGTTTAGTATTGGGTAAAGAAAATTGAAAATAAAAACATTTTGCATCATTAAAGGGAAACTATCAGCAGAAATTGACTTAATAAACCAATACCAGTGTGTTGCCAAGCAGCTGAACACCTTCCAGATCATGTCTCTTCCATGACCCAGTGAGATGGTCTCACCCAGAAAACTTTGAAGTGAGTTGTAAACTGGTTCTATAAAGTCAAGGAGGCGGAGATTTTAACACTGAAGTCAAGCTCTCTGTTCCTCAGAAAGTACCTACACTGTAATTAATGGTCCTGCATCCAGAGACATCAATAACCAGATATCCTGAAGTCCGATTAATGATGTCAATAACAGAGGAGGAGGTGATCAGAGCTCACCTATCTTGACTTCAGTGTTAAACTCTCCTCCTCCTTGACTTTATACAACCAACTTACAGGTCACTTAATCCGATGCCCCTATTTTTTCCACAAAAAACTGGGAAATCCTATTGACTCAACTACAAGCCTAGGGTGGTAAATGCATTGGTCACAGCCAGTATATAGCTAGCCATTTCTCTTCCCCCATAGTTTATAGCCGTCCAGTCCATGCCCTTAGTATATAGCCAGCCCCATGCCCAAGCACATAGCCAACCTCCTGCCTCTGTAGTTAGCCAGCCCCCTGCCCCAGTAGTTAGCCAGCCCCCTGCCCCTGTAGTTAGCCAGCCCCCTGCCCCTGTAGTTAGCCAGCCCCCTGCCCCTATAGTCAGCCAGCCCCCTGCCCCTGTAGCCAGCCAGCCCCCTGCACCAGTAGTTAGAAAGCCCCCTGCCACTGTAGTTAGCAAGCCCCCTGCCCCTATGTTAGCCAGCCCCTGCACCTGTACGCCAGGCAGCCCTAGCCACCTGTAGCCAGCCAGCCACTGCCCCTCTTGTTAGTCACCAGATCCCTGACCCTGAGAGCCCCCTGCCCAGTACTAGCAAGCCCCCTGCCCTAGTAGTTAGCCAGCCCCCTGCACCAGTACTTAGCAAGCCCCCTGCACCAGTAGTTAGCCAGCCCCCTGCACCAGTAGTTAGCCAGACCCCTGCACCAGTAGTTAGCAGACCCCTGCAAGTAGTTAGCAGCCTGCACCAGTAGTAGCCAGACCCCTGCCTGTAGTTATCCAGACCCGCCCTGTATTCGCCAGCCCCCCTGCCCTGTATCAGCCAGCCCCTGCCCCTGTATTCAGCCAGCCCCCCTGACCCCTGTAGTCAGCCAGCCCCCTGCCCCTGTAGTCAGCCAGCCCCCTGCCCCTGTAGTCAGCCAGCCCCTGCCCTGTGTAGCCAGCCCCTGCCCCTGTAGTTAGCCAGCCCCCTGCCCTGGTAGTAGTTAGCCCCCTGCCCCTGTACTTACCCAGCCCCTGTCACCGTAGTAGCAAGCCCTCCGCCCCTCTAGTTATCCAGACCCTTACAGTGTATTTAGCCAGACCCTTACAGCTGAGTCAGCCAGCACACCTGCCCCTACTAGTCAGCCGGACCCCTGCCAAGTGTTAGCAGCCCCCTGCCCATAGTAGTTAGGCCAGCCCCCTGCACCAGTAGTTAATAGCAAGCACTGCACCAGTAGTTAGCCAGCCCCTGCACCAGTAGTTAGCCAGCCCCTGCCCCTGAGTTGGCCAGACCCAGCCCCTGTAGTTGCCAGGACCCTGCTGCCCTGATTGGCCAGACCCCTGCCCCTGTAGTTGGCCAGACCCCTGCCCCTGTAGTTGGCCAGACCCCTGCCCCTGTAGTTGGCAGACCCTGCCCCTGTAGTTGGCCGAACCTGCCCCTTTAGTTGCCAGACCCCTGCCCCGGTAGTTAGCAGACCCCGCCTGTAGTCAGCCAGCCCTGCCCCTGTAGTCAGCCAGCTCCTGCCCTGTAGTCAGCCAGCCTCCTGCCCCAGTATTTAGCCAGCCCCTTCCCCAGTAGTTAGCCAGCCCCGCCTGTATGGTCAGCCAGCTCCTGCCCCTGTAGTCAGGCCAGACCTGCCCAGTATTTGCCAGCCCCTTCCCCAGTAGCTATCCCCCTCCACCAGTACTAGCCAGCCCCCTACCAGTCGTCGCCCAGCCCCCTTCCACAGTAGTTAGCCAGCCACCTGCCTCTGTAGTTATCCAGACCCTTACAGCTGTATTTAGCCAGACCCTTACAGCTGCCCAATTAGTTAGCCAGCCTCCTGCCCCAGTATTTAGCCAGCCTGCTGCCCCAGTAGTTAGCCAGACCCCTGCCCCAGTAGTTAGCCAAAACCCCTTCCTCTATAGGTAGCCAGCACCTTACAGCAGTAGTTAGCCAGCCCCCTGCCCCTATAGTCAGCCAGCCCCCTGCCCCAATAGTTATCCAGACCCTTACAGCTGTATTTAGCCAGACCCTTACAGCTGTAGTCAGCCAGCACCCTGCCCCTATAGTCAGCCAGACCCTGCCCAAGTGAGTTAGCACAGCCCCGTCCCCAGTAGTTAGCCCGCCCCTGGACACCAGTAGTTAGCAAGCACCCTGACAGTAGTAGCCAGCCCCCTGCACCAGTAGTTTAGCAGCCCCCTGCCCTGTAGTTGGCCAGCCCTGCCCCGTGTTGGCCGACCTGCCTGTAGTTGGCCAGACCCTGGCCCCGTAGTTGGCCAGACCCCTGCCCTGTAGTGCCAGACCCTGCCCATGTAGTGGCCAGACCCCTGCCCCTGTAGTTGGCCAGACCCCTGCCCCTGTAGTTGGCCAGACCCCTGCCCCTGTAGTTAGCCAGACCCCTGCCCCTGTAGTCAGCCAGCCCCCTGCCCCTGTTAGTCAGCCAGCTCCCTGCCCCTGTAGTCAGCCAGCCTCCTGCCCCAGTATTTAGCCAGCCCCTTCCCCAGTAGTAGTAGCCAGCCCTGCCACTGTAGTCAGCAGCTCCCTGCCCTTGTAGTCAAGCCTCCTTGCCCAGATTAGCCAGCCCCTTCCCCAGTAGCTATCCAGCCCCCTGCCCCAGTAGTTAGCCAGCCCCCTTACCCAGTAGTTAGCCAGCCCCCTTCCACAGTAGTTAGCCAGCCTCCTGCCTCTGTAGTTATCCAGACCCTTACAGCTGTATTTAGCAGACCTTAACTGCCCATTAGTTAGCAGCCCCTCCCGCCAGTATTCGCCAGCATGCTGCCCCAGGAGTTAGCCAGACCCCTTGCCCCAGTAGTTAACCAAAACCCCTTCCTCTATAGGTAGCCAGCACCTTACAGCAGTAGTTAGCCAGCCCCCTGCCCCTATAGTCAGCCAGCCCCCTGCCCCAATAGTCAGCTAGAAACCCTTACCCCTATAGTCAGCCAGACCCCTGCCCCTATAGTCAGCCAGCATTCCCCCAATATAATCAGCCCCTTGCCCCTGTAGTCAGCCAGCCCTGTTTGCCCAAATCCTAAAAAGAATAAAGTCAAAACTCACCTTTCCTGTGCCTCCTGCAGGTGTTCTCATCTTCGGTCCAGCAGCAGCAGGTCCATGTAACGCTCTGGTGCACAAGCTGTGACGTCAGCCGCTGCTGACATTAGAGTGCTTGGCAGTCAGCACACTCAATATGATGACAGCGGCGGCTGACGTCATAGTCTGCGCGGCCGGCGCTCACGGACCTGCTGCTTCCGGACTGAAGAAGAGAAGACCTGCGGGGGCGCCAGAAAGGTGAGTTTTGACTTCAGTTTTTTCTCTTCAGTATAAGTTTGAGTTTTTCAGCACATTTTTTGTGCTGAAAAACTCGGCTTATACTCAAGTATATATAGTATTTCTTTTGAAGCTTCATACAGGCTGTAACAAAAAAAGTTGGGATGATGGAATATCTTGTATGTGTTAAATATTTTTCAAAGATCTATCCAATGGTTTCAAACTGAGCCCCAACCTCCACCCCTTGGAAGAGGGGCTGTGGGGGAAACTTTCATTTATTAAATGGGACCCCCATTTTTTATTGCAGATTCAGATTCCACAGGAAAATTACATTGATTTAATCTGCGATTCTGGTAATTTTTATTGACAGATGGCGCTGTCATTGTGAAAAAAATGGGAAATCTTGAGAAATATTATATGTGCCAAATATTTCTTAAAAATCTATCCAATTATACTAAAGTTGACCCTCTATTTAACCCTTGGGGGTTTAGGTGGGTGGGAATCTAATCTTTATGTAGAAATTACATAAAAGCTAAAATAACTTAAGTCTCCTCCCCTCTGAAGATGGCTCAGGTACAATACCTCTTGTTGCTTGACTAGAAAAGTGTCTATAAGGGTCCTCTGATCATTCACGTCCAGCTGCTCCTTGTGCTTTGTGAAGGTCTTTGTGACAAATTTTTTGGTCTCCTCAGCATTTTCACTCACTTTTCTATGAGCTCCCGGTAACCAGCGCATTACAGAATGGAAAGTATTGTATAACTGCACAGGACAAAAATAACAAGCCATTAATATGCATTATACATGAACATTTTTATTCTTTGTCTCGCCATTTAGGGGTCATACAAGGTCACATATTTTTTAGGTGTGCAAGGTGTTGTGGGCTTATACAAGTAGGATGACATCTTGTTGTCTTCTAGACCCCAAGACTTATAGTCATTTTTATAAATACACCAATTTACTCCCTAAATATCTAGATGATTACCAAATTGTAGAGTTTTTATTGGGTGGGATTGATTTATTAGGTTTGATTGGTGGAAATGATTGACTTGAAGTGAATTGTAGGGGTGGATAAAAAATGCCTCCATGTCTTTATTCATTGAATGTAAAGTTGAATTCACTTTTTGAGAGCAAAAATGAACAAAAAGGGTTATGAATCCTAGAGCTTACCGTGACCACAGGAGATCCCGCCAGCCGTATGTTCTCATTAATTAAACTCATTAGCCTTAAAAACACTGGATCGTCATAATCAAAGCGATGGCCGAGTAATATGGAGACAATGATATTGGCTACGGCTGCGTTCATTATCATTGTGTTTTCAAAGGGTTTTCCTAAAAATTTGAGAATTTGAAGAAAATTTGTTCACATATAAGAAATCCAATGCACAATATATGTTTCTTACTGTTTTTATTTCCTATAGGGGGGCATGTTGGAGGGAATTAAAGAAAAAGCTACACTCCCACAGTGTCTACTCCCTCGCACTTCCAAGATCTTTGTGATGATGTCACATTTATTATCCATGTGATGTCTGTAGTAGTGGGGTTGAGAGCTCAGATGTCCTGATACCCTACAGTACTTGACCACTATATAGAATTGAGCCACCAAATTTTGGGCTCTCAGGGCTTGGTTGGAGAATTAAATAATAGGAAATGTCTTGTTTCATAAAGAAATTGCTTTATGAAACAGTTAACAGACCAGCGAAAATGGGAAACTGATTCAGACAGTGGCAAAACCAAGTTTTGCAGGATCCATGTCTGGTTCATTTTGATGAACGTTAGGATGTTCACATTGGGGCAAATTTACTTACCCGGCCCAATCGCGATCCAGCGGCGCGTTCTCTGCGCTGGATTCGGGTCCGGCCGGGATTTATGATGGTAGTTCCTCCGCCGTCCACCAGGTGGCGCTGCTGTGCTGAAGTCCGCTGGAATTCCTCGAAATACACCGGCCTATCCTGGATGAAGGTGAGTGAAATTTTCGTGACACAAATTTTTTTTAAATGCGGCAGTTTTTCCGAATCCGTCGGGTTTTTGCTCGGCCATGCCCCCCGATTTCCGTCGCGCGAATGCCGGCGCCGATGCGCCACAATCCGATCGCGTGCGCCAAAATCCCAGGGCAATTTAGGTACAATCGGCGCAAATCGGAAATATTCGGGTAACACGTCGGGAAAACGCGAATCGGGCCCTTAGTAAATGACCCCCATTGTCTGTAGAAGAGTGGATTTGGCTTGTATAACATAGTCAGACACTGTCTTCCCAACAAGACCAATACACTTTCTTCCCAACAGTAGTAACTCGACATAGAGAGAACCTTACCTTGCTTATCTAGCGATCCATAACATAACACCGAGTCACCATATGGTCAGTAGCTGGATGAACCACTATGAGGTTGAAGTATATCCACCACTGAGGATACTGCTGTGAGGGGAAGTATTGAACTTCATGGAGACACTAGGGGTCATTTACTAAGGGCCCGATTCGCGTTTTCCCGACGTGTTACCCGAATATTTCCGATTTGCGCCGATTTTCCCTGAATTGCCCCGGGATTTTGGTGCACGCGATCGGATTGTGGCGCATCGGCGTCGGCATGCGGGCGACGGAAATCGGGGGCGTGACCTAATGAAAACCCGACGTATTCGGAAAAACCGCCGCATTTAAAAACCGAAAATGTGTCGCTTGGGAAGCGCTTACCTTCACCTGGTCCAGCTCGGTGTATTCCGGTGCGTTCAGATGATTTTCAGCGCAGCACCGCCACCTGGTGGACGGCGGAGGAACTACCTTCATAAATCCCGTCCGGACCCAAATCCTGTGCAGAGAACGCGCCGCTGGATCGCGAATGGGCCGGGTAAGTAAATCTGCCCCACTGTGTCTAAGAAAGCAATACTGTACAACCAACAATATTGCGAAGGACCTCATTCTATTTAGACAATTCAATGGTCAGCACTACCTGTGGTACGATTGAGCTGGTGCATTAAATTATATAAACAACCCAACAAGAGAAACAGAATGCACCAATAACCGCTCAAATATCACAATCAAGTAAATTTTTATTTCTATCCAAACAAAAAGCGACAAGTAACACATACATTTAAAAACAATTAAAACATGTAATGTACACAAAATGCAACCGGAGACCGTGGTGTAGGTCAACACAGTGCTACCACCTGCAAATACACTCAGTGGTGAAACATGATTCCTCCCACACAAAAACTGCACAAGGTATGCGTTCGTAAAAAGTATTTGGTAGGACAAATATACAGCTGTACCAATATTAAAGTGCCAAGCAGTAATCGATGAGGCGTCCCACAGCACATATGAGGAGTTTAGTGCAAAAAAAAAGTAAACTGAAATACAATAATTGCTAGTTACCCAGTAAAGTGCTACAGGGCAAGCATACAGGTGGAGGAAAAAGCAGGAGTATGAGGCTCCCCACGCGTTTCGTCGCGCTAGGCGACTTCCTCAGGGGTATCGACTGTCTACTGTGCAAGTCAATGAGACAATATCAAAGTAAATTCACCATCCGCGTTTCGTCGCGCTAGGCAACTTCCCTGAGGTATCCCTGAGGTTGTGTTGACCTACACCACGGTCTCCGGTTGCATTTTGTGTACATTACATGTTTTAATTGTTTTTAAATGTATGTGTTACTTGTTGCTTTTTGTTTGGATAGAAATAAAAATTTACTTGATTGTGATATTTGAGCGGTTATTGGTGCATTCTTTTTTTTTGGTGTCTGTGACAATTTAAATTTTAAACCTTTGGGTTGTCATAAGAACCAGGATTAACAATAAAACTTAATTGAAGACACCTGTGATAACTGTTACAGCTGATCATTGTAGCCTAAGGATAAAGTACAGTAAATTACATGCATCCAGAGGTTCGTTTGTAACTAAGGGTTGTCTGTAAGTTGGGTGTTCTTAAGTAGGGGATCGCCTGTATATATGAATTTTTGGTTAATCCACATCTATAATTTTGAGCCTACGTGGATGTGTTTTTTTAAAATGACATCCTTCGATGGGCAGCCCCATTCCCCACTAAGAGTCCGCGGCCGCACTTTCGTCAGACTTTCCGATTTTTTCGGGTTTTGCACAGCTGTGACAGGTGTTTAACAGAGGATTGTGTCGCACGTGATCGGATTGTGGCGCAGCTGCGCTGCTTTCATGCAATGGAAATTTGGGGGCGGGCCGTCGGATGATCCGACTGATTCAGACGGAGTGTGGGATTTAATTTTCAAATTGTGTTGCTAGATCAAGCACTTACATGCACCAGGAAGAAGAAGGTGAACTCTGTCGGACCTGAGCGAGGAAGCGACACATGCAGGAAATCAGGGGCACAATCTTAGTGAATCGTCGGACAATGCACTTTCTGTGAACTCCTCCGGACCGTAAGTAAATGTAAACAGCCTAAAACCAGCTCGAATCCGGATTTTAATGAACCTTGTCCAACAGAAAACTGATTGATTTGTCTTGGTAAATCTCCCCCAATATTCCTTGAATTCTTAAACAATATTTTTATTGTGTGGAAAAAATAAACAGAGCCCCTCCCGCCTAAAAACTAACCTCCATATGACTTAAACTTCTTTACTAAAAATTCACATTCTTCAGTGATCTTGTCTTCTATGGTTCTCCTTCCCATCCCCAAATCTCTTAATGTAGAGAGTGTAAATCTTCTCATCACTTTCCAGTTCTCTCCATGAGAAAAGATAACACCTTGAAAAAAAAACTTGAAGACAAAGAAAATATTGAGCTAAAATAATTCAAATAATTTTAGCGTGTAATACCATGCCAGACCTCATGGTGTGCTGTTTAGGATAAGCAAACACATAAATAAACAACATGAAATGCAGACACATTTTTAGATTCAGTCGCTTAATATTTTAATATACCCAGTGATATCTCTCTTTCATTCGGCGATCATGTGATATTATGGTGAACCCATGTGAATCACATCCATATATGTCACCTTAAGCCGACTCACCATCTCAGGGACCAGCACCTTTGATAGTGTACTATTTGGACTCTCCACAGGGGAAGCACAAAATCATTTCCAGATACAGTACTACTGAATATCAGACAGGCTCAAACAGTTATCATGTCGGGAAGTAAGATTTCTCCTTACAGACACTTTGCCAATTTAGTCTGCCTTGTAGGCTTCTAGAGACTTATAGCCATTGATGCTCCGGTAAGGGATTCTGGGAAATATGCAAATAAGCTTTCCAGGATAGTACAAAGAAAACCACGCCTCTTTTACAAGCATGGCTTAAAGGGGTATTCTCATCTGGGCATTCACATTTAATTAAATTCATTTGCCATATGTAAACATTTCTTCAATTGGATGTTATTAAAAAAAATGTTCCTTTGTGATTATAATTCCTCATAAATGTAGCCATGTTGTTCCTTAGAAACGAGATAGCTTCCCCGGATACGACCACGTCACACTCTGGCAGCGGTGGCCAGACTTGCGCTATAGAGTCCTGCCGGACCACCAGGATTCAGCAATCATTACCACAGGACAGCTGTGCGACATGTAGCAACATCCGGACATTTCATACACAAAAACTTTTTGTTTCTTTGTGCAATCCCTCCAGCAGACGTGGCCGTATCCGAGGAAGCTATCTTGTTTCTAAGGGACAACATGGCAACATTTATAAGAAATTATCTTCACACAGGAACATTTTTTTTTAATAACATCCAATTGAAGAAATGTTTGTATATGGCAGATTAATGAAACTGAAAGTGAGTGCCCAGACGAGAATACCCCTTTAATGACAGCTCAGGCTCCTGACTATATATTTAACTATCTTAGAATTTTTGGAGAGTATAGAACGAAGTATAACCACACTGTGCTAGACAGTTATACAGTGTTATGTAGAAAGCACAATTATACTGTATCATATAGTATCATTATATTGTATGCTGGTACACGTATGTAGTATTATGTAGTATTATTATGTAGTATATGTTAGTGGAGTAATGCTGCATTATTGTGTACTATGATGGTCCCACTATGTAGCATCACTAACTTTTGTAATGCAGTATGGTAGTACAATTACAGGCAGTCCCCGGGTTACATACAAAATAGGGTCTGTAGGTTTGTTCTTAAGTTGAATTTGTATGTAAGTCGGAACTGTATATTTTATCATTGTAATCCCAGCCAGAACTTTTTTTGGTCTCTGAGACAATTGGATTTCAAAAATGTTGGGTTGTCATAAGAATCAGGATTAACACTAAAGCTTCATTAAAGACACCTGTGATAACTGTTACAGCAGATTATTGTAGCCTAGGACTAAAGTACAATGAATTACTAATTTCCAGTGGTCCGTTTGTAACTAGGGGTCGTATGTAAGTCGAGTGTTCTTAAGTAGGGGACCGCCTGTATATTTTTTCATGTGCTATTATTATGTAGCAAGGTGGGGCCATCAGTAGTTAGTAGTAATTATGCAGTCTCACGAAATGTTATTATTCAGCATGTTTGGGGCATTATGCAGTTTCATGTTGTATTTGTAATGGGGACTAGAACTCCAGGAAGAGATCTAGTCCCCCAAACTGTCACCTACCTACTTGCCTCTATGTTTTCTAGTGATACGGGACAATCACAACAACAATCCCTTCCTATGTTCAGTGCAGACACTTAACAAGACGGATATACAAACGCAATAAGGAATAAGGCATAGTGAACAATGTGGGTCTAGGGCAAGATTCACATGATGTGTGCCCGCCATACCGTAGTACGGTGGGCACACGTCGGCACCAGGGAGAGGAGGAGGGGGTAATGCCTGTATACTGTCTAAGGAACCTATCCTGTACGAACCTCAGTACATACATATATACATACATGTATATAGCCTGTACTCATGTAGTATCAGTATGTAACATGGTGATATTATTATGTAGTATCAAGTAGTATAGAACAATTATACAATATCCTGTAGTATCAGTAAGCAATATGGTAACACAATTATATAGTATCCTGTAGTATTATTATGTAGCACAGTAGTAGAATTATGTAGTATAATCTAGTATTATTATGTAGTATAGTGAGTTTGTACACAGTTTATATGTGTATTTGCTAATAGGATACTTTTGCAGAACTTATTGGAAGTAATTCCCCCTATGCCATACCTCGTATCAATGCCTCGGCACAAATGTTCTGCCATCGAAATCCAGGAATTCTCATGTCACACAGAAAATCGAAGTGAAAAAAATAGATATCTGTTATAAACGAGTTACCATCTCATGCAAAAAAGAAGATCCTCTATCACAAATATCTCAAATACTTCAAGAAATCTAACCTGTAGACTGTAACATTAGATTAGAGGAACTACAAATATTACCTGGACACTTGGCTGAGCATATGTTAGGTATTGTCCCCGGTGAGATGTGTAATCATAACTCTTTGTATGTTGTTAGTAACAGCAGGACTGTGAAAAATGTATATATATATATATATATATATATATATATATATATATATATTCCAGGATTGAAGCTGAAATTGATACCTGGGCATGTCCTCACAATGCTTTGCTCTTACTTCTCTGCATGGAGCTGCTCCCTTCTGCTATAGGTAAAAGCTAAAGTAGCTGAATACTACAGCAGTCACTCAGAGCATTGGGCACCTACAGTCTAATAAGGATACAATACAAGTGTCCAGGTGTAGGTAGTAGTAGTAGCACCATATTGTGCTTATACACTGCCACTGGACAATGGAGAAACAAAAGCTTAATTCATGCACAAAGTCTTCAGAAATTGCTCTTTTTTATAATATATTCATGGTCCTGGAAGCTCTTAAATACCAAAAATACCATAAGTTACCATAGCCCTTTGTAATGTCATGGAATATGGGAATATGAGGTCGCTCGGAAAATTCTTCAGCATAATTGACCAGAGCGTCCTTCACGGCCTCGTATCCGCACAGTAAGACCATCTTCTGGCTTCCAATCTGGACGCTGTACACTGGGCCGTACTGCTTCGAGAGCTGCAAATGGGGTAAAAAATTATCAGTTCATTGGTTCAAAGTAGGTAAAATTTACTAAACTTTTATAGATGGATTTGTTCCCATACACTGTATAGTTCATTGTTCATCGCGGTTTGGACGGCCCCCCAGAGGATTCTCTGGTGGGATAGGATTTCAACCCAATAGTGGGCCCAATGGTCCAGCAGAAGAAAACCCACATTGGAGACTAGGATCTAAAGCAATTCAGGCCCAATAGTAATATTTTCTGGTGAGCCCAAGGAGCCCTAGGGCTCAGTGTTACTTACCTCCATGAAAGTCCAGTATGGCCTCTTCAGGTTTAGGATGTGCATGTTCCCAATGATGGGTAAGGGTTTGGGTCCAGGTGGGAAGTTTTTAAGTTTTGGTTCATTGAAAAATTTCATTAAAAACAGGAAAAATAAAATCAGCAGGAGGACGGTGACCGGGTCAATGGGGAGCATGATTCTGTAAGTCCTGAAATGGAGACCAGAAGTTATGAATTATTAAAAAAAATAATTTACTTATTTCCATCATTGCACTTATTAAATAAGGAAAGAAAATCAATGGTGGTCCTGGAATTAGGATAACATATGTTTTATATAAAATATGGACTAGAATGGAATTGAACAAAGATGACCAAGTCAAAGACCAATTGTAATGTTAAATTCCACAACAGTGGGGCATTACCCGTCCCGTTGCCATCCCCGAGGTGCATTGTCCGATAAGGATTCGGAGCTGCCGCGATTCAATTTCCTGCATGTGTGTCGCCTCCCCACTCAGGTCCGCCGGAGTTCACCTTCTTCTTCCCGTTGCATGTTAGTGCATGGCTTGCGACACAATTTTGAATGTTAAATCCAGCGCTCAGTCTGCATCAGTCGGTTGTCCGACGGCCACGCCCCCGATTTGTGGAGCTTGAAAGATTGCACCAAAATCCGATCGTGTGAGCCAAAACCCCCAGTTAAATGCGTCAAAAAATGGAAAATGCGGTCCGCAGACCCTTAGTAAATGTGCCCCAGTATCTTTAATAGTCCAATGACTCAGCAGGTAACTGGATGTAAACATTCCTATTTGCAGGCTTCCTCTAGGAAGGCAATTGGTTGGATATGGAGCTTGAATTGGATGCGTACCTCAGCCCTGGTCCAGTCGTTAGGGGCTGGTTAGTAGGAACATAGACAGGGCTCAGCTGCTTGGGCAACAATTTGGATTCAGTCTCTGTGGAATTTGACACACAGAGCTGCTAGTCTCTCATAGAAGAGAAAGATACCCGGTCCTGTCTCATGACAGGAGATGAGGAAAACAAAAAAATAAGTTCAGCCAGAGGGAATTTTTCATAAACTTCCAGAACTGGGGATTTCCAAGGGCTCTAACCAATCACTGGACTAGACTGCAAAATGAATCATTTAATGTAAACACACAATTGTTAACCCCAGATGTAATACCACATGATGACACTAGGTTGTAGCATTAGGCAGCAAATAAAGAGGATTTCCACTACAAAATAAAGGAAACCTACTATTTGTTTATTTATACATGGTGAACCAAGCATACCTTGAGAATGCTGTAGCTACATTGATGCAGAAACCTATCTTGTTTTATCCTTGAACTGAGTGGTTTTGCTCAAAAACAATTATAAAATTAACAACCTTGGGAAAGCTGGGTGCAGGATGACTGCAGTACATAAACACATTACTTCCACATACACAGGAGCTGCTTGAACTGTCCAGACTAATCAACTTGAGCTGGATGACTCATACACAGCAGCTGGGGGATGGTGCAGCGATTGATTACTTCTGCCTGTCAGGGATAACACAGTGATGATGTATTCTCGGCTTATGCTGGGCGGGACAGGGCTGCAGCAGTGACAGAGCCTCATTATCATAATGTCATAATCATTTTTTCAGCAAAACCACTCAGGGATTAAACAAGATATGTTTCTGCATCAGTGTAGGTATAGCATTCTCGAGGAATGTTTGCTTCATAATGCATAAAAACAAATGGTAGATTTCTTTTAACCCCTTAACACCGAAGCCACTTTCCACCTTCCTGACACTGCCCTGTGTCACTGCAAGTGGTTATAACTTTAACATATCCAAGTGATTTTAAAATTGTTTTCTCGTGACACTTTGTATTTAATGTTAGTTGAAAAATTTTGGTGTTATGTTTTGCATTTATTTCTGAGAAAATCAGATATTTAGTGAAAATTTGGAAAAATTCTTGATTTTTGAACTTCAAAATGTTCTACTTTTTCCATACATAGTCATAACCGCAAAAAACCTTAATAACTAACATTCACCGAATGTCTTCTTTATGTGGATATGTGTTTTTTTTTGCATACTATCATTTTTGTAGGATGTTTTGGGGCTTTGAACGTTAGGTGCAATTTTTCACATTTTCATAAAAAACGCAAAATCCTGCTATTGAGGGACCTGCTCAGGTTTCAAATCACTTCGAGAGGCCTAAATAAAAGTAAAACCCCATAAATTACCCCATTATAGAAACTACACCCCTCAACGTACGTGAAACAACTTTTATGAAGTTTGTTAACCCTTTAATTGTTTTACAGGGGTTAAAACAAAATCGGATGCAATTTTGAAAGTAACATTTTTTTGGCTAAATTAATGTGTTTTTCAAACAAAGTACAAATTCTCATTGGATAAAATACCAAAACGCTCCTCAAAATTTGATCCCCAATCTCTCCCACGTATAACAATACCCCATATGTGGTGGCAACCTGCTGTATGGGCACACGCCAGGGCATCGAAGGGAAGCTGCGCCATTCAGTCAATTTTAATTGGCTATAGAATCTTTATTTTTTTTGGCAATTTGAACATATAAGGGCTTATTTTTTGCGACATGAGATGCACTTTACAAATACTTCATTTTAGTGGGTCATTAGCTTATTGATGAGATTTTATTAACTCTTGAATGTATGGGTGAAAAGAAAATTGCCAATTTTGGTTTACTTTCTTTTCGTATTTTTTTGGGAGGCGTAAACCATTCACAAAAAATTCTATATTATCTTTATTCTATAGATCACTACAATTATGGTGATACCTCATTTATATAGTTTTTCATTTATTTTTACAATTTTACTGGATAAAAACTAATATAGAGGAAATCTCATTTGTTTTTGCATCGCCATCTTTTCGGAGACGTAACTTTAATATTTTTTGGTTGACAGAGCTAGTTTATTTTTTACGTGTTGAGTTGTTCTTTTCAGTGATATCATTTTTGGTGCACATAACTTTTTTTGATCACCTTAGAACATTTTTGTGTAGAGATTTTATGTGTTTTGTTTTTTCGGCGTTCACCGAGCGGGTCCAATAATGGTTCTGAGTTATTGTACGGATTGTTACGGACACGGCGATACCAAATATGTGGGTTTTATTGGCGATTTTGTGCATTTTTCACTTTATTGCATGTGTTTGCATTTTATTTAATGTTTTAAACTTTTTTTATTAACTTTTACAGGTTAGCTTAAACAAGCAATCCACTGATCGCTTGTTCAAGCTCTTCTTCAAATTACACAGTGTATTACAGATGTATTACACTGTATAATGTAACACATGCTCAGTGTGTTACAGCTGGGTCCTGCCTTCTGGGACACGGAGGAGTATCACGCAGCCCCGGGTGCTGGCAGTCCCGTGGCTTCGATCGGAGCCACGGACCCCCCCCCCCTCCGGTAAGGTCAGGGGTTAACCCCCCTGATTGGAGAAATCTCCGATCGTGGGTGTTAGAGGAGGCAGGTGTCGGCTATTATATATAGCTGACACCCGCAGCTTCTGGCGCCGGCTTCGTTCAGGAGCCGGTGCCAGAAGCATGATGTAATAGTACTGCATTTTGCGGGAACGCACCTTCCGCGATGCAGTACTATTACGTCAAATGTTGGGAAGGGGTTAATAAAGATGGCCATACTCTATCATCTAGCCAGGAGGCCAACTGGAACTACATTATTTGTAATGTCTCATCCAACGGGCCATTACAGGTGGTCGTCAGCATAAGCAGATAGCCTAGCTCTGCCCAGCTGTCCGTAGAGTGCCCAAAATAATGACATTGGTCGGATGGTGTTACAATACAATTCCAACTTCATTAAAATCAGTGGAGCAGCAAAGAATTGGAGTTGAAGGAAGTGGTGAAAGGTCCTCTTCAAGAGTATTAGCCAACATGTCATCTTTGCAAGTAATGGACTTTAGAGGTATTTCAATAAATATTAGAGTTACAGTATGATGGACTGGCCAACCTAAAGAAGAGCCTGGTTCTTGTTTATGATATGCTGCACCACTCATCTAGCAGAAGCCCATGAGAGGAGTGGTCGGGAACTGTGTCTACAAAGAGCTGGCTAGAGGTCTGCCAACCTGTGATGTATGGGGACCATAGAGGACTGACCAACTGCTGGTAGACCATTAGTAAATCCTACCATTGACAAATATTAAATCGGTTTGGTCATTCTTGTAAATTATCACAGGGTATCTAAGCCAACAACTTTGCAAATAAACTTTATGTAAATTCCAGCAGTCTATATCGACAGCTCTTCTACGCACCGATTGTTAAGAGTGATCTTATAAACAGGAGCTACTTTTTTCTATCTGTCTTCTCCTCAACTGCGTGTAGGTCATCAATCCACCAAATGGAAAAAAAAACATAATGGAGTCAACTGAAGTCTCAATATCGTGAAATAAATATCACATATACGCAATGTAGACATGCAAGATCCTGGATGACTACTGGTAATACATGTAAACCTTATCTACGTGAAGGCTTGTCCCAAGTCTGACTGTTATCTCCTGTCCACAAGATACAGGAGAACAATGTGATCTGTGGAACCTACACTGATAACGAGAATAGAGGTCCCGTGATGGAGTATCACCGCTCCATCAATAACTAAGGGAGTCATCGACAAAAACGTGCTTGCTTATCACAGGCTAAAAGGGTTAATAGTGGCAAAGCTTGAGATATGAGTCAGTCTTAGTTATTAGATATGAAGACGTCAGACTTTGCACAGGTAAGCCTAGATGCCCCAGCAGCAGAGGCTTCACCTGCCCCATGCAGGTCACTCACCTGGATATGTAGATAAGTATCTCTGGTCTCCACAGATGTACGGCAGAGCTTGTGTCCTGTACGTTTCGTCTGGTGCTGGTTGGAGGTTTGCTACTCCACCCTCACTATTATACTTCCTTCTCAAGAAAAGAGGATTGTAAGCCGTGCAGCCGCGGAGAGCTCAGACTCTGGTTATGCAATAACTGCTTGTATAGAACCTTCCTGTACTGTGATGCAAAGGTGATTCCAAAGTCTCTCTGTAGACTAGTTTGTCAAGGACATGGTTAGGAAATTTACGGAAAAATAAAAGGTTGTTTAGGGTGTGCTGTGACGTTTTGAAAAAAAAATGTTTGCAGGGCCTGATGCTGCTCCATGCTGGCTGTGTGTGGGGCCCGGTGCTGCTCCCTACTGGTTGTGGGTGCGGGGCCTGGTGCTGCTCCCTGCTGGTTGTGTGTGTGGGGCTAGGTGCTGCCCCCTGCTGGTTGTGTGAGGGGCCCGTTGCTGCCCCCTGCTGGTTGTGTGTGTGGGGCCCAGTGCTGCCCCCTGCTGGTTGTGTGTGCTGGGCCCGGTGCTGCCCCCTGCTGGTTGCGTGTGTGCTGGGCCCGGTGCTGCCCCCTGCTGGTTGTGTGTGCGGGGCCTAGTGCTGCTCCCTGCTGGTTGTGTGTACAGGGCCCGATGCTGCTCCCTGCTGGTTGCGTGTACAGGGCCCGGTGCTGCTCCCTGCTGGTTGCGTGTGTGGAGTGTGGTTCTTCTCCCTGTAAGTTGTATGTGTGGGGTCCGGTGCTGCTCCCTGCTGGTTGTGTGTGCGGGGCCCGGTGCTGCTCCCTGCTGGTTATGTGTGCGGGGCCCAGTGCTGCTCCCTGCTGATTGCGTGTGTGGAGTGTGGTTCTTCTCCCTGCTGGTTGTGTGTGCAGGGCCTGGGGCGGCCACCTGTTGGTGTGGGGGCCGGGCGCCGTGCTGCCCCCCTGAGGTGGTGGTGTTGCAGGGCCGGGTGCTGCCCCCGGCTGGGTGGTTGGGGGTGGCCTCACTGCTGGCCCCCTGCTGGTTTTTGTTGGGGGCCCGATGCTGCCCCCCTGCTGGTTGTGTGTGGGGCCCGATGCTGCCCCCTGCTGGTTGTGTGTGGGGGCCCGGTCTGCCTCCTGCTGTTGTGTGTGCGGCCCAGTGCTGCCTCGAGGGTTGTGGTGGGCGGGGCCGTTCTTGCCTCCTGCGTGTGGTGTGGGGCCGGATATCTGCCCCCTGCCTGGGGGGGTGTGGTGGGGGTGGCCCGATGCTGCCTCCTGCTGGTTGTGTGTGCGGGGCCTGGTGCTGCCTCCTTCTGGTTGTGTGTGCGGGGCCCGATGCTGCTTCCTGCTGGTTGTGTGTGCGGGGCCCGATGCTGCCTCCTGCTGGTTGTGTGTGTGTGGGGTTCAGTGCTGCCGCCTGCTGGTTGTTTTGTGTGCGGGGACCGGTGCTGCCTCCTGCTGGTTGTGTGTGCGGGGACCGGTGCTGCTTCCTGCTGGTTGTGTGTGCGGGGCCTGTGCTGCCCCCTGCGGGTTGTGTGAGGTGACAAGTGTTGGTGAAAAGGTTGTGGACTTCTGGTATAGACAATTCCCATGGGAAGTGCCGAAAATGAAACACGTTGGGGGGAAGGAGGGTGGGGGGCACAGTGGATCTACACCAAATTATCAATAAACTTTGGGTACAATGTTAGAGCGCAGAGCATTAGACTCGTAGGATAGAACTGGCACAATATTGTTCTGTCTGATGTAACTGTCTTGTGTAACTATTAGACACCATTAGTCAATGTTTTGAGTTAGTTTATCGGTCTTTGAATGATCTACTGGACAAGTCCCTGAAGTTTTACGCACTTGTGTATTTTAATTATTTACCATTCCTTATAATTAAAAACTAAAAAAAAACTTGTGTTGCAATACTAATGCAGTGTTTACTTCAGAATCGACACATTTCCACCTCTGTGGAGCATAAACTGGGCGAGTTAGCTAATCGTTCCTTTATATCTGTGAAACATTTTGGCCAATTTTGTAATTATATCTAATAATTAGACCAAGTGAAATTAACTGTTAAGCTGTTAATTCCCTCATCATGTTTACAGTGAATCTTATTTTGCAGGTTTCCACCCACCATGAAGAGCCTGGTAGAGAAAGTAGGAGTGTCTGGAGGATTCACACTTGATGGCAGTTTCCTACAAGAACCATAATGCCTTGTATGTTCCTGTTTATGCTTCCATATTGTATTATGAAATTCTGAGTTGATGGGCAATGAGAGAGACTGGGACAGGATGGAGGGAATTGGGAGCTTATGTGCTTCATACACAGTATTTGGGCATAGAAATGGTTGTACACAACAGGGTAAGTGAGGAAGATGAGGGGGGGGGGGGAAATCCCTCACAAATGTAAAACCACTGTTGAAAGAGTAGCATATTTATACTGGAGGTAGGAAAGGGGGGGCAGGATATTAGGCACCATCGGCCAGACATTCCTATTAAAAGGTTTCTAACCCAGTGGACAGACAAATCCTGAGTCGGACACTTATTTCCTTACCTGTGAATAAATGGTAAATAGTAAATAGTAATAGTAAACATAAAAAATTATTTCTGGACAGGTCACCGTTGAGGTCAGTGGTTGGTTGCAATGGGCCACTGACCACTAGTGGGAAGTCATCACTTTAGACAGGAAATGGAGGGGAGCGGTCTTCCTGTGTTGAAATAATGCAGGTATCATTGCAAATGGGTAGCACGATGGCTCAGTGGTTAACACTACAACCTTGCAGCGCTGGGGTCCTAGGTTCAAGTCCCAGTCAAGTCAACGTCTCCAAAGATGTTCTCTACATGTTTGCGTGTGTTTCCTCCTGGTCCTCCAGTTTCCTCCCACACTCCAAAACATACTGGTAGGTTGATTAGATTGGCAAGTTCTGTGCAGCGCTGTGTAATCTGTGTGCACTATATAAAGAATTATTATTATTAATTTGTTCTCCATAGATTATAATAGTTTAAGGCCAGGCATAACTTTTTGGAATTGAAAGCATTTTATTGAACCATGGCATATCAACTTCATAAAATTGCATTCAATACTAAATTGTAGATTATTATTAAAATAATGTAAACAAAAGCACAGAAATTGCATCATTTAATTGATTTTTATACTTTTTTTTCACGAGGCTGGGTTCACATAGTTTTGTGGCATATGTTGCAAGGACATGTTGGGGGGATTCCCGTTGTGTTCTTACAACATTTGGCACAAATATACATGCAGTCCTCTACTTAAGAACACCCGACTTACAGAAGACCCCTAGTTACAAATGGCCCTCTGGATTTTAGTAATTTTCTGTACTTTAGCCCTAAGTTACAATAAACAGCTGTAACAGTTATCACAGGCGTCTGTAATTGAGATTTATTGTTAATCCTGGTTCTTATGACAACCCAACATTTTTAAATCCAATAGTCATAGAGACCAATGAGGTTACAATGATAAAGTATACAGTTCCGACTTACATACAAATTCAACTTAAGAACAAACCTACAGAACCGATCTTGAACGTAACCCGGGGACTGCCTGTATCCCACTTTATGCTTGTAAAGTGGGATGCATCTCCCGTTGACCCCCCACACGTATCAGTACACCTAAAGGAGGGCGGCAATACACTGCACCCACTCCCCAAGGCTTCTATTACCTCCGATGAGCGCCTACATCTCTCAGCAGGAGGGAGCAGAATGGAAAGATGTGCACCCAGCCTAATATATACATCCACATGCAATTTAATAAATATAAAGCTGTGCGTCTCTGGCCCTTCATCTTACTAGGTTTTTTTTTTAGATAATATTATGAAAAGCTAAAATATCCTTTACCTATAATTTTCTCAAACTTTATATAGACCTAAATAACCTCTCTATAATGTGCCAAAAAAATGAGAATTTTGGGATGCAACAATTAAATGAAATTAAATCTTTAGGGACAAGTCTCTTAATTGTAAATTATTAAACAAACAAAAGAAAACAAAAATAATAAATCCTAGTGATTTTATCCTCTTAACCCATTTTGTGTTAAATAATTTGTAAGAATTCAAACAATTAAAAAATAAAGTTTCCATTTGTCCTGAGTGAGGAAGCATTGTGTCTCCTATGTGAATATTTCTTTACATGATTAAAAATAAAAAAAATAAAAAAAAAAAATAAAAAATAAAATCAGTATTTTAAGCTTATTTCATAAATTAAAAGACAATTATAAAAGACATTGATTTCAGATATTTTTAAGTTATTGTTATTTTGGATTCTAGAGCTATTTTTCTAACAAACCTTATTTCCCAGGCAGCTAACTTCCCATTTTTCACTGAATTTGCAAAAAATGCTGTTCCGAAGTGACTGAAACCTTCCGGCAGCAGGTTGGTCAAATGAAGACCAAAGGGGTGACCCTATCAGCCATAGCAGGAGAAGTTGGTCGTCCAAAGTCTGTAATTTCTAGAACATTGCATCTTTAAAACATCACAAACCCATTCAAGTCCACCAAGAAGGCTGGTTCCCCTTGAAAGACAATGCAATAGAGGACAGGATAATGCAGAGAATCTCCATGGGGAATTCATCACTGCAGCTGGAATTGCTCACGAGTTCCGCACTGAACAGGGCAAGGATCTATTTCATCATACAGTGTCTCAACTTATAAGAGCATTTGGACTAAAAACACAACCCTCCAGTGACCAAATGTCAACAAACTGGGGAAAGACTGAACTCAAATTATGTTAAGAAGTGAAAGGTGGTGGAGGAAGTGTCATGGTTTGGGGAATGTTTTCTGCAGCAGGAGTTGGACCTCTCATACAGCTACATGGCAAAGTGAATGCAAGTGTGGATCAGAACCTTCTCTAACAACTTGTGGTTCTTTCCTTGCGTTCTTCAGCCAACAATTTTCCTGCAGGACAATGCCCTTGTGATCAGACCTTGTTCTCTTATTTTAATCTCCAGTGCATATCATTATTCCATGCTGTAAATCATGAAACTGAACAGGCCTAATTATTTTCCCATAATATTACTACTAGTTAATGGGCTCGTCCTCATCCTTTGTGGTTTTCCTGCTTCTGGTCTATAATAAAATCTGAAAAATAAGTCTTAAAATCGCGGAATCGCGCACATCATTTGTGGTTTCGGTGCATTTGTTAATCCGACAAGAGAGGACAGGTCGACATCCGTCACGCCTGGAGGTAAGTGGAAAGTGAATTTCTGTAGAAGGCTTGTAAAGAAGATGAAGAGCTCCATCTTGGCAAGTGTTTCTCCAGCGCAAGCTCTGCGACCTAAAACAGGATAAACAAGCGGTGTAATAGCTTCACAATAAAACAGGGAAAAGATGACAGGGAAAACTTATTCCATCTGGCAAATGCTGGATGGTGGAGCGGACAGGTAACCTGAATACAGGAATAGACCAGTGTTCACACTGGTGCACAGAATACAAACACAGGACTGAGACAGGGACAAAACAACAGATATATACAGGTCTTCAGGAAGATATACACAGGTCAGGTCAAGATCAAACGGGTTATATACAGGTCAGGTCTAGATACAGGCAGACAAGCGGAGACAGGTCAAGATCAAGCAGGTTATATACAGGTCAGACTTAAAATAACCAGCAACGTCTGATAGGAATAGGCAGGTATATAAGGCAGTTCCCGGACACGCCTCCAGCAGCACACTGGGGAAATTGTCCATCAGGCTAGTAACCCTTGTTGGGCAGGACAGAAATGCAAAGAGCAGGGTGTGGCTCAGTTAATCCAAACACAAGCATTAAGCCACAGTCCACACACAAATAAATGCCATCTATTCTGCCAACAGCGGATAGTGCGATAACCCTAACGGACGTTGCACCATCCCAATCTAACACAGTGGTTTACATGCCAAGTGGCAAAGTAACATCCTTACCCATGTTTTTAAGCGAAAGCAGCGCCTACTTTGGTGTTCTTTGGACCATACACTCTATTTTTTTTTTGGTTAAATATATATTCTAGGAGTTGTTATATGTTATGATGGGTGGTCAATGATGGATGACCAAACCAATATGAAAAATTGGCATGTGAGTATGCATTTGTTATTAATATAGACTTGGTTGTAGCACAAATAGCAATACTGAATATATACAGGTTGTATACACACACATCCATACATATTACACACACACATACATATATATACATATATATACACACACTCACCGGCCACTTTATTAGGTACACCATGCTTGTAACGGGTTGGACCCCCTTTTGCCTTCAGAACTGCCTCAATTCTTCGTGGCATAGATACAACAAGGTGCTGGAAGCTCCTCAGAGATTTTGGTCCATATTGACATGATGGCATCACACAGTTGCCGCAGATTTGTCGGCTGCACATCCATGATGCGAATCTCCCGTTCCACCACATCCCAAAGATGCTCTATTGGATTGAGATCTGGTGACTGTGGAGGCCATTTGAGTACAGTGAACTCATTGTCATGTTCAAGAAACCAGTCTGAGATGATTCCAGCTTTATGACATGGCGCATTATCCTGCTGAAAGTAGCCATCAGATGTTGGGTACATTGTGGTCATAAAGGGATGGACATGGTCAGCAACAATACTCAGGTAGGCTGTGGCGTTGCAACGATGCTCAATTGGTACCAAGGGGCCCAAAGAGTGCCAAGAAAATATTCCCCACACCATGACACCACCACCACCAGCCTGAACCGTTGATACAAGGCAGGATGGATCCATGCTTTCATGTTGTTGACGCCAAATTCTGACCCTACCATCCGAATGTCGCAGCAGAAATCGAGACTCATCAGACCAGGCAACGTTTTTCCAATCTTCTACTGTCCAATTTCGATGAGCTTGTGCAAATTGTAGCCTCAGTTTCCTGTTCTTAGCTGAAAGGAGTGGCACCCGGTGTGGTCTTCTGCTGCTGTAGCCCATCTGCCTCAAAGTTCGACGTACTGTGCGTTCAGAGATGCTCTTCTGCCTACCTTGGTTGTAACGGGTGGCGATTTGAGTCACTGTTGCCTTTCTATCAGCTCGAACCAGTCTGCCCATTCTCCTCTGACCTCTGGCATCAACAAGGCATTTCCGCCCACAGAACTACCACTCACTGGATGTTTTTTCTTTTTCGGACCATTCTCTGTAAACCCTAGAGATGGTTGTGCGTGAAAATCCCAGTAGATCAGCAGTTTCTGAAATACTCAGACCAGCCCTTCTGGCACCAACAACCATGCCACGTTCAAAGGCCACAAATCACCTTTCTTCCCCATACCGATGCTCGGTTTGAACTGCAGGAGATTGTCTTGACCATGTCTACATGCCTAAATGCACTGAGTTGCCGCCATGTGATTGGCTGATTAGAAATTAAAGGGGTATTCCAGGAATCAGCATAATTCATATACAAGTGGGCACTCAAAATTTAAGCTAATGTGTAATTAGTTGTTATATAAAATTTAGCTCCCCTTATCAGAAAATGCTGGTGACATAGACTGTAATGAAGAATTAAAATGCTACTGACCCTTTAATCAGTCCGTTAATTTCCTTTGCGCGGTCCGTTGCAGGACAGAAGATGGCTGCTGGTCACATGTCAACATCACATGTCCTGTACCTGCCTGGCCAGGTCATGTGATCACCACTAGGTTTGGCTGTAGTCGGTTGGTTGCAGTGCATCCAGTATTGTGGTGATGGCAGTTATACATCATTACTATGGTAACAGAGCAAGAAAACCTGTTAGATCATCACTGGGAGAAGAGCATAAGAGGTAGGGGAGGAGTTACTGAGAACTAAAGGATCATGGAACTTGTAGTTTCCAGTGGCGGCCATCTTAGTGATAACTCCACCTACTTTAGAGAGGCCATACATTTTGTAAATCATAAAATCAAACTATTTTAGCTCTGTTTTGTGACTAATGACATTGAGTATTGTTGTATTCATTTATTTATATCATCATGGGTTTTTGTGTCAGAAGTTCATATTCCCGGAATACCCCCTTAAGTGTTAACGAGCAGTTGGACAGGTGTACCTAATAAAGTGGCCGGTGAGTGTATATACACACACACGTATCACTGTCACATATATACTTTAGTGGATCATATAATATATACACCCACACACACAATACATTACATACTTATATACATACACACACAGCACACCACACTATTACATATATATTAACACACACACACACACACATATACCATAGTATATACACCACACACACCCACGCCCTAATTTACTAGTACATATATTACACACACCCCGCCCACATACATTTACATATTAATACACATCGCACATATTCATATTCCAATAATATCTCACACACACACACACGGTTAGGCAAGGTTGTGAATATCTTGCAAAAATACCACTGTGTCAACAAATAAGTCTCTGCAGTTCCAACTGTGAGCTATCAGTATGGGAAAGATAAGAAAGGTGATGTGAGGCCTTTGACGTCGGGCATGGTTGTTGGTGCCAGAAGGCTGGTTTCGATTATTTCAGAAACTGCTGATCTACGGGATTTTCAACACAACCATCTCATCTAGGGTTTACAGGAGGTCCGAAAAGAAAAACATCCAGTGAGCGGTAGTTCTGTGGGCGAAATGCCTTGTTGATGCAGAGGTCAGAGGAGAATGGGCACACTGGTTCGAGCTGATAGAAAGGCAACTGACTCAAATCGCCACCCGTTACAACCAGGTAGGCAGAAGAGCATCTCTGAACTGCACATACGTCGACTTTGAGGCGATGGGCTACCAGCAGCAGAAGACCACACGGTTGCCACTCCTTTCAGCTAAGACAGGAAAACTGAGGCTACATTTGCACAAGCCATCGAAATTGGACAGTAGAAGATTGGAAAACGTTTGCCTGGTCTGATGATCTCTCGATTTCTGCTGCGACATTCGGATGTAGGGTCAGAATTTGGCGTCAACAACATGAAAGCATGGATCCATCCTGCCTTGTATCAGCGGTCAGGCTGGTGGTGGCTGGTGTCATGGTGTGGGGAATATTCTTGGAACTCTTTGGGCCCCTTGGTACCAATTGAGCATCGTTGCAACCCACAGCCTACTGATTGTTGCTGACCATTCCATCCCTTTATGAGCACAATGTACCCTGTAACATCTGATGGTACTTTCAGCAGGATAATGCGCCACTGTCATAAAGCTGGAATCATCTCAACTGGTTTCTGAACAGGACAATGGTTCACTGTACTCAAATCCTCCACAGTCACCAATCTCAATCCAATAGAGCATCTTTGGTGTGTTGGACGTGGAGATTCGCATCATGGATGTGCACCGACAAATCTGCAGCAACTGTGTGATGCCATCATGTCAATATGGACCAAAATCTCTAGAGCTTTCCAGCACCTTGTTATCTATGCCACGAAGAATTGAGGCAGTTCTTGAAGGCAAAAGGGGTCCCAACCCGTTACTAGCTATAGTGTGTACCCTATAAGTAGCACAGTGGATGCTACACAAAATTAGCAATTTAAAACTTTGGGATACAATTGTTATAGAGCGCAGCAGGCATTTTTGTAGCATTTATTTAGACTCGTAGGATTGATAGAACTGGCACAATATGGTTCTGCTTCTGATGTAACTGTCTGGTGTAAATAGTAACACCAATTATCATGTTTTGAGTTAGTTTATCAGTTTGGCATTTGAAATGACTAGGACCAAGTCCCTGAAGTTTACGCACTGGTTTGTATTTAATATTACCATCCTATTTTTAATTTTTTTTAAAAACTAAAAAAAAAACTTTGGTTGTTGCAAACTAATGCAGTTAGTGTTGGTGTTTAATTCAGAGATCGACACAAGTCCACCCTCTGTGGAGCACATTAAACTGGGCGAGTTAGTCTAATCGTTCCTTTATATCTGTGAAACATGTTGGCCCCCAAAATTTAGGTAAAACCAATTTAGACTTTTGCAAGGGGGGAAGGTAGAGCGAAGAAGAAGGAGACCAAGTGAAAGTGAAATTAAAAATGGTTAAGCTGTTTGTCTAATCCTCATCATTGTGTACAGTGAATCGTCTATTTTATTTGGCAGGTTTTCCACCCCCCACCACCCGCCACCGCATGAAGAGAGCCTGGTAGAGAAAGTAGGGTGTAGGAGTTGAAGAAAATAGGAGAGTTTTTTTTTCTGCTAAGGAATGTCTGGAGGAGGATTAACACTTGATGGGCAGCGTTTCCTCAAGAACCATGAGAGCCTTTGTATGTCTTCTTGTATGTTCCTGTTTAGCTTCCCTAATATTGTATTATGGGAAATTCCTGGGAGTTGATTGGCAATGAGAGAGGCAAAAACTGAGAGAGAGAGGAGACGAGGGAGGAATGGGACAAGATTAGGGGAAAGGATGGAGCGGAAATGGGGATGAGTCGCAGGATGAGGGAAAAATTGGGACTGGGGGAAGCTAAAAAGGAGGAGGAGCTTTGCGAAATTGGGAGAGAAAGCTTAGGTGCGTTCATACACAGTATTTGGCATAGAAAGGTGGGTGGGGAAAAAAAGGGTGGGGGGACGATAAGTGGGGGAAAGAGGGGTGAAAGACAGGGAGGAAGGATTAGGGGGAAGGAAAAGGAAGATGGGGGGGGGGGGGGGGGGGGAAAGGAAAAAATCAACAATGTAGGGGAAGGGGGGGAGAAAAGGAGGGAGAAACATCCCTCACAAATGTTAACAACCACTGTGTGAAAAGAGTAAATAGTGAAATGGAGCGGGTAGGAGGAGAGGTTAGCGGGGTGCGAGGGAAAGGGGGGTAAGGGGCCTGGATAGGATCAGGTAGGATGGAAGGATAGGATATATCAGGATACAGGCCAGGATAATAGGGTGGGGGCAGGATAGTGGGCCACGTATATGGGGGGGGGCACACAGGAATGTAGGGGCACAACAAGACCATCAGGCAAGACATTCCCTATGTGCATTAAATCTAAAGAAGTATTTAATAGGTGGGTTCTAACCAGACCAGGTGAGTGACAGACGAAGAATCCGGAGTCGGACAGCAGTTTCCTAATGGGAAATAATATAAATGAAATGAGGTAAATAGGGTAACATAGTAATAGTAAAACATAAAAAAATTATTTCTGGAGGCAGGGGTTCCCGTGAGGGGAAGTGGTTGTTGTCTGGTTGCAAGGGGCGACTGATCCACTAGTGGGATAGTCAATCCACCTTTAGACAGGAATGGAGGGGGGGAGAGGGTCTATAATGGCGTAAAGATAGAGGGTATTACTGTGTTGAAAGAATGCAAGGGTATCATTGAAAAACAATGGTATGTAGCACGATGCGCTCAGTGGTTAACATACAACCTTGCCTGCAGAGCTGGGGAGGGTCCTAGGTAGGTCAAGTACCCAGTCAAGGGTCAACGTAATCCAAGAGTTCTCTACATGTTTGCGTTGTGTTTCCTCCTGGCCTCCAGTTCTACCACACCTCCAAAAATACTGGTAGGTTGATTATTATGGATTGGCAACGCAAGTTTCTGTCCAGCGATTGTGTATTCTTGTGTTGTGTAATCTGTGTGCACTAATATAAAGAATTATATTATTAATTTGTTCTCCATAGATTATAATAGTTTAAGGCCAGGCATCATAACTTTTGGAATTGAAAGCATTTTATTGAAAAAGGTGAGAGAAAAGGAAGAACTCAATGACGAAGGGAAAAGGGAAATAAGAAAAGGGCGAGTTGATGGAGAGAGAACAAGGAAAGAAGGTAAAGAGCTAATGGGAAGAAAACAAAAAAAGAAAAGGAAAGAACACATAGCTGTGAAAGGAAGAAGAGAGAAAAGACTGGAATAATGGAAGGAGAAAGGTTGTATAATTGTTGGGAAAGAGGTATGGGGGTTTTAACCATAGTTGTGTATTGGCATAGGTTTTTGCAAAAGGACATGTTGGGGGGATCTTCCCGTTGTTGTTCTTACAAACATTTGGCACAAATATACAGCAAAGTCCTATACGTAAGAACACCCGACTTACCAGAAGACCCCTAGTACAAAGATAAGTTAATAGTTTAAATCCTAGACATCTATTAATAGTTACAAATGGCCCTCTGCCCCTGGATGTTTAGTTAATTTTCTTCACTTTAGCAATAAGCTTAAGTGTACAATAAAAGCTTTGGTGTGGTTTCTGGGGTGGAATGTTGCTAAACATGTCTGTTAAACAGTATCACAGGCCGTAACGTGTAACAGTTATCAACAGGGCGTCTGTAATTGTCGTAACTTGAGATTTATGTTTAATCATGCGGGTTGAGGAGCGTAGGAAAAAAAACTAAAAAAAGTTTTGTTCTGTAAATACAATAGGCATAGAGAAAAATGAGGGGTGACAATATGTAAAGATAGTAACGTAGACTGTGTCTCTACATACAAATCAACCTTAAGCTTAAGCTTAATGAAACAAACCTACAGAAAAAACCGATCTTGAAAATCTTGTTGAAGTACCCGGGGACTGCCGGTTCTGGTACTGTATCCAACTTTATGCTATGTAAGTGGGATTCATCTCACGTTGACCCCCCACCCCCAAAACCAAGTATCAGTATCAGTACACCTTAACGGAGGGCGGGAAAGAAATACAAATGCAACACCTCCCCAAGGCTTCGATTCAACTGAAGTCATGATGAGCGGCCCCTACATCCTCGAGCAGGAGGGGAGCAGAATGGGAGAGATGTGCAACCAAACAGCCTAATATATCATCAATGGCAAGTTAATAAATATTAAGCTGTGCGTCTCTGGCCCTTCATCTTACTGGGTTTTTTTTTTTTTTTAGGATAAGTATATGAAAAAGCTAAAAAATTATCCTTGACCTATAATTTTCTCAAACTGATTAGTACGGACCTACACCAAGCCTCTCTATATGTGCCAAAAAAAAGAGAAAAAAAAAATGAGAATTTGGGGGGGAGTGCGGGAGAGGGGAGGCCGGCAACAATTAAATGAAAATTATAACTTTAGGGACAAAGTCTCTTTATTGTAAATATTTTTTAAACAAAACAAAAGAAAACAAAAAGAATAAATCCAGTGATGTTATCCTCCTGAACCCATTTGTGTAAATAAATTTGTAAGAATTCAAGAACAAGGAAGAAACGGGGAAAAAAGAAAAGGGGGCCATGTGGCCCCGGAGGGAGGGACGAGCAGGGGGGGGGCGCCTATGGGGAAGAGTGCGGGACAGGAGGAAAAAGAAAAAAAGAAAGGAAAAGGGAAAAGGGAACAACACGGGAAAATTAAAATAAATATAAATAATATATAAAAAAAAAAATAAAAGAATAGGTAATAAAAAATAAAATCAGTATGTAATTTTAAGGCTTATGGTATAAATTAAAAGGACAATATAAAAGGCATAATTGATTTCAGGATATTTTTAAGTTTAAGTTATTGTGATGTTGAGGATCTCTAGAGCGGCACATTGTTCTAACAAAACCTTATTTACCACCAGGGGCAGCGGAGAGCTAAATTCCATTTTTCAATGTCGCTCGTGACATGCGAACTGAATTTTCGCCAAAAAATGCTTGTTCAGATATCAGAGGGGGGACTGACATCCTGTCCGGCCAGCGCCAGGTGGTCAAATGAAGACCAAAGGGGTGGTTGACCCATGGATTGAGTCACAGCCATTAGCACATAGCAGGAGAAGTTGGAGAAGTTGGTCGTACCGAGTCCAAATCCAAAGTCTGGAATATTTCTAGAACATTGCATCCTTTTGTTAAACATCAACAGAACCCATCAAGTCCACCAAGAAGAAGGCTGGTTCCCCTTGAAAGAAAGGAAATGACAATAGAGGACAGGATAAGCAGAGAATCTCCATGGGGAATTCTAACTGCCAAGTGGAATTGCTCACGAGTTCGCACTGAACAGGGCAAAAGGGAGGAAGGATATATTTCATAATACAGTTTTTTGTTTATATGTGTGTCTCAAACCTATAAGAGCATTTGGACTAAAAACACACCCCTCCGTGACCAAATGTCAACAAACTGGGGAAAAGATTGAACTCAAATATGTTTTAAGAAGGTGAAAGGTTGGTTGGTGGAGGATAGTGACAATCTTCGGATGTCCAATTGGTGGAGGATAACCTCAGGTGGAAACGTAGTTACATTGGGTTTTGGGGGTGGGAAGAGGAAATGTTGTCGGCAGCAGAGTTGGACTAAGTGATCTAGGAGTTGGACCTATATCAGTATCAGTGGCAAAGTGAATGCAAGTGTGGATCAGGAACCTTCTCTAACAAACTTGGGTCTTCCTGCGCGTTTTCGCCAACAAATCTCCCAGTAGCAGGACACTAGGCCCGCTGTTATCAGAACCTTGATTCTCTTATTTTTAATCTCCAGTTGCATATCATTATTCATGCTGTTGCTAAATCATTTGAACTGAACATGCCTAGATTATTCCCCATAATATACTAACTAGGTTAGATGAGGCCGTACGATCCTCATCCTTTGTGGTTTCAGTTCCTGCTTATGCCGTTAAATAAAATCTGGAAAATAAGTCTCTTAAAAATCGGCGGAAAGTCGACGCACATCATTTGTGGTTTCGGTTGCATTTTCATTGGCATTTGTTAAATACGACAAGGAGAAGGACAGGTCGACATCCGTCACGCCTGGAGGTAAGTGGAAGAAATGAAAGTGAATTTCTGTAGAGTAGAGGCTTTTGTAAAGAAGATGAAGAGGCTCCATCTTGGCAAGTGTTTTCCAGCGCAAGGGCTGCGACATTAAGAACAGGAATATAAATAAACAAGAGGTGGTAAATTTTGTAAGTGGTATATGTATGGCGTAATTTTTGTTTTTTTTTTGTAAATTGTAATAGCTTCAAAATTAGTTCAATGTAGGGGTGTAAATAAAAAAGGGAAAAAAAAGGGAAAAAGATGACAGGGAAAAAATTAGGACAGATGGCAAAAAGAAGAGGCAAATGATGTGGATGGTTTTTGGTGGGGTTTGTGGTGGGGAAGGGCGGACAGGTAACCTGATTATTCAGAGGATAGACCCAAGTGTGCACACTGGTGCACAGAATAACAAGAACACCAAGATGACAGTGACAGGGACATTAACAAAACAACAGAGAAATATGACAGGGTTTCAGGGAAGATATACAAAGGTCAGGTCAAGATCAAGAGGGTTAGGGTTATATACAGGTGGTCAAGGGTACCTAGGATACAGGACTAGCAGACAAAGGGCGGGAGAAGAAAGGTCAAGACAAGCAGGTATATACAGATGTCAGGACTGATAAAGATTTAACCAGCAACCGTAATTGAGGAGATAGAATAGGAGGTAGGAGGGGGGGGGTTTCAGGTAATTATTAAGGGCAGTAAGTTCCCGGAACACGCCCTCCAGCCAGAACACTGGGGATAATGGCGGGAAAGGGGAGAAAGAAGGAGAGGTAGGTAACACACTTGTTGGGGCAAAAGGAACAGAGAAAAGCAGCAGCGCGCAGAAAAATCAGAAATGAATAAAAGAAAAAGAGCAGGGATGTGGGCTCGAGCGTTACAGACCCAAACACAAGAAGAGCCCAGTTAGAAAAAAGTGGAAAAATATTTTATTTGAAGTAGGACTGTAGCTCCGGGTTAATTCCCATAGGCGAGGGAAAAGAAACAACTATCGAGAAAAAGCGGGGGGCGTAAGGGGGAAAAAGAAACTAGAAACGAGTGGAACAAATTTCGGGTAGGGGGCAAAAAAAAGAGGTATGATCAGTTAGTTGTTCCAGGTAAGAAGTCTGAGGTAAGGAAAGAGTAAAATATTTAAAAATGTGTTTTTATTCTAAGAGAAAAAAAGCAACCAGGCAGACAGCGCCTACTTTCGAGGCAGGTGTTCTTTGGACCCGCATTTCTACACTCTATTTTTTTGAGGTGTTATTTTAAAAATATATTATCTAGGGAACTGTTATCTTAGCTTTAGGGGGATAGGGGTAGGAAGGAAGGTAGTGGGTGGTAAGAGCTTGGCGACGTGTTGGTTGTGCGTGGGTGGGGGGGAAATGAGCGGATGAAAAATAAAAATGTAGGAAGAAAGAAGGCAAAAAGAGGGGCAGTGGGCCTTGTAGATATATTGTGAGATGCATTTGGTATTAAGATAGACTTGTGTCAGCCACAATTAGCAATATAGATGATACGTTGAGTATACACACACAATCCATACATGAGTAAAAATAACTACTAATGTATAAATAAAAGGAAAATGGAGGAGGGAGAAAAATAGTGGGGACTAGTAGTTAGTAAAATAGTTACGGGTTTGTGGACACACTTATTTGCCTTCAGAAACTGCCCTCAATTATGAGAGGGGCAAGGAGAGAAAAAGAAAGGGGATGCGGACATGCTGCATAATAAGAGGAGTGTGGGATAAAGGGTGACAAGGTGATGGTAACTAAGAAAAGTTGCACGCCCAGATGGGAGGGTAGAGTGCATTAACATACATGGAGCGAAGAACTCTAGGGAACGTTCACAACAATAACAAAGAGGCTCTACTTGGATTGCGAGATATGGTGATGTGGATGGCATTTGAGTCCAGTGACCTCATGTCAGGTTCAAGAAACCCGTCTGAGCTTGATTCCAGCTTTATGACATTGGCACCGCGCCGCAATACTGCTGGAGAAGTAGCCATCAGATGTTTTACAGGGTCCATTGGCTCATTAAAGAACGGCGGAGAATGGACCTGGTCAGCAACAATACTCAGAGGCTGTTCGGCGGTGTAGACAAGGGGCACCATAAAGAGTGAAAAGGAGAAAGTAATATTAAAAACCACACAATTGACACAAAACAAAAAAGAATGAGGAACAGTTGATACAAGAGCAGCAGGATGATCCATGGCTTTCATGGTGTTGACGCCAAATTCTGACCATACCATCCGAATGTCGCACAGAAATCGAGACTCATCAGACCCAGGGCACCGTTTTGCCGATCTTCCAACTGTCCAATTTCGATGAAGCTTGTGCAAGTAGGCCTCAGTTTCCTGTTCTTATGCTGCTGACATAGGAAGGGTGGTTCATTCCTCCGGCTGTGTCTATGCTGCGACGACATAGCTCACGCAAGTCTGCTGTCAAAGTTCGACGTGGACGGAGAATTGCGTTCAGAGATGCTCTTCTGCCTTACCTTGGTTGTACCGGGTGGCGGATTGAGTATTGTTGGCCTTTCATCAGCTCGAACCAGTCTGCCCATTCTCCTCTGGACCCCTCTGGCTAAGTCGAACAAGGCATTCCGCCCCACAGAACTACCGCTCACTGGCTGTTGTTTTCTTTTATTTTGGACCATTTCTCTGTAAACCCTTAGAGATGGTGTGTGTGAAAATCCCAGTAGATCAGCCAGTTCTGAAATACTCAGACCAGCCATTCTGGCACCAACAACCATGCCACGTTCAAGGCACTCAAATCACCCTTCTTCCCCTACTGATGCCGGTTTTTTGTTTGTTGGAGTTGAACTGCAGGAGCTGTCTGACCAGTGGCTACATGCCTAAATGCAGCAACCTGGAGTTGGCCGGCCATCTAGTGATTGGCTGATTAGAAAAGTAAAAGACTGGTTTATTCCAGGGATCATCAGCATAATTGTCATATACAAGTGGTGGACACTCAAAATATTAAAGACTAAGGTAATTAGATCATTTATAAAATTTCCCCCTTAAGAGAAAATGCTAGGTGACATCGACTGATGAATAGAGAATTCTTAGAATGGTATAATGGGCCCTTTAATCAGTTCCTTAATTTCCTCAGCGGCGGGTCCGTTGCAGGACAGGAAGATGGCTGCTGGTTCACATGTCCACATCACATGTCCTGACCTGCCTGGGCAAGGAGGTCATGTGATCACCAATAGGTTGGCTTTGTGTCGGTTTGTTGCAGTGCATCCAGGATGGTGGTGGTGATGGCAGTAACATCATTACTTATGGAACAGGAGCAAAGGAAAACCTGTTAGATAATCACTGGGAGAAGAGCATAAGAAGAGGGGTAGGGGAGGAGTTACTGGAGAACTAAAGGATCATGGAACTTGTTAGTTTCCAGGGCGCCATCCTTAGGTGATAAACTTCCAAACCTACTTTAGAGAGCCATACATTTGTAAATCATAAATCATGAAACTGACATTTAGCTCTGCTTTTTGTGACTTTTAAAAAAGTGACATTTGGCAGTCATACTTGTTTTTGTATGTTCCATTTATTTTATATCACCTGGATGTTTTGTTGTTCAGAGAAAGTTAAGATTTTAGCCCAGAGGAAGAATAAACCACATTGGAGACCGGAAAAGTGATGAAAGGAGAAGGGAGGGAGAGGGGAAGAAAGGGGGTGTTGTACCTAATTAAAAGTGGCCGGTGGAGTGTATATACAACACACACACCACATACATATTAACATATATAATTAATACACACCAACCACCCGACAACTACATAATGATTCATGATATCTGTATTCAGTTTATATAACATCACACACCCCAAAAGGTCACTATATACATATATATATTAGATACACACACCAGCGACACACACCCAAAATAATATTACACTAATATGAAGTTATATATACACACACACACAGCACCCCCATAATGCAGAAAACATATAGAAAATATTACACACACCACACACACCCCATACATATTTACATATAAATATACACAGCCACACACACATACCATATTACATATATAGATAATAAACACACCACACACACCAATTACATTACTGAAAGTATAGTTTATTGAATACACACAAACACCCCCATACCTAGTACATATATATATTTTATACACACCCCCCCCGCTTACAGTAACCAATGATAAATATACACCACAAGACAGAACATTCCACACAGCTACACACACAGCACCCTATACATATGACAGACTATAAGATTTAGGAGCTATATAACACACACACACACACCAAGATAGAGAGGGAAACAGAGAGAGGAAGGAGAGACCACCACACACTACCACAACAGCCACACCAAACACACACACACACACACCCCCAGACTAGGACACAGTAAGATTGATGAGATAGAGACACACCACAACACACCAATTAAATAGGACAGTAGATATATATTGATATACACAAACCACCACACACCACCACACATCACACACACACCCAGCCGAGACAGAGGGAAGAGGGAGAGGGAAGGACACAACTCACACACACCCGCGAGACACAGGACAGGAGATGAGAGAAGGACGGAGAGACGACACAAGACTCTAACCACACATATTACGATTAACTAATATACAACAAGGCACAAACACACACATGAGTTACATTAATATATATAACACACGACACACACAATATTCCGATATTATATACACACACACACACCAACACGCCACATACAAGACTTACATATATAGTATAACAGAACACACGCCCATTTATAATACTTACATATATAAGTACCACACGCACATACCTATTACATATATACACACAAACACACACGGTTTGGGAAGGTGTTGATTTTGAATATCTTGCAAAAACACACATGGTCAAAAAAAGATCTCCTGCCAGTTCAAACTGAGCATCCAGTAGGGGAAGAAAGGAAGACAGAAAGAAAAGGTGAGTTGAGGCCTGAACGTGGCACATGGTTTGTTGGTGCCAGAGAGGGGCTGGCTGAGTATTCAGAAACTGCTGAATCTACTGGGATTTTCACGCACAACATCTTAGGGTTTACAGAGGAGGAGAAATGCGAAAAGAAAAAAACATCACGTGAGCGTAGTTCTGTGGGCGGAAATAATGCCCTTGTTGATGCCAGAGTCATCGAGGAGAATGGTCACACGAGTTCGGAGTGATAGAAAGCGCAACAGTGACTCAAATCGCCACCCGTTACAACCAAGGTAGGCAGAAGAGCATTCTGAACGACACGTACGTCGAAACTTTGAGGCAGATGGGATACAGCAGCAGAAGACCAAACGTGGGGCCGCTCCTTTCAGCTAAAAGTAAGACAGGAAATGAGGCTACAATTTGCACAAGCCTCATCGAAATGGAACAGTAGACAGATTGGAAAAAAAGAAAAACGTTTTGCCTGGTCTGATGAGGTCTCGATTTCGGACTGCGACATTCGGATGGTAGGGTCAGATTTGGCGTCACAACATTGAAAGCATGGATCCATCCTGCCTTGTATCAGCGGGTCAGCTGGTGGTGCTGGTTGTCATGGTGGGTGGGGAATATTTTCTTGGAAATCGTGGGCCCCTGGTACCAATGAGCATCGTCTTGCAACTGGAAACAGCCTTACCTGAGTATTGTGCTGACCTGTCCATCACTTTATGAGCACAAGTACCCTGTAACATCGATGGCTACTTTCAGCAGGATAATGCGCATGTTCATTAAAGCTGGAAATATCTCTCCGACTGGTTTCTTGAACATGACAATGAGTGCACTGTACTCAAGATGGCCTCCACGTCACCGATCTCAATCCAATAGAGCATTCTTTGGGATGATGGTGGAACGGGAGATTCGCCTCAGGGATGTGCAGCCGACCAAATCTGCAGCAACTGTGTGTGCCACATGTCAATATGGACCAAATCTCGAGGAGCTTCAGCACCTTTGTTGAATCTATGCCAGAAGAATTGAGGCAGTTCTGAAGGAAAAAGGGGGTCCAACCGGTACAGCATGGTGTCCGATAAAGTGGCGTGGTGAGTGTAGATCCCTAGCAAATTATCCCATATACTGCAATACTATACTATTGAGAGATACGGTTTAGGGTCGGAATGATCAAATGTTGATGGTGGGGGTGTGTTATTGGTGGTCCTAAAAAAGTAGTTAAAAAAAAGCCCAACATGAAGTTAAACAAAGAAAAAATAAAAACATAAAAAAAAGAAGAAAATATTAGAAAAATAAACAAAATCTGACATGCTAGGTCAAAACATGCTGCCGAATCCAAAAGTCCTGATCCAGCAAACATATGAGAGGTGCTCCTCCTACTCACACATCGGCGGGCCACGGCATGTGTAATGAGAGTGCGCCGCCTATCACAAAATCGGAGGTTTCATTAACTTATGTCTAAACTTAAGATTTAGCATCCGATATGTATTATCAAGTTTTTGCAACCATTTTTTGTTTTTGGTGATTACAGTGCCCTCTGTCACCATAACTGAAAAAAAAACCTATGTCAATATCAATGTCATTTTTTCCTGGGGAATACGACCAAATCTGCAATACAAAAGTTGCCCTTGCCCACGCCCAGGCTGGGGTTAGGGGAGGGGGAGATGGCAGAGGAGTTTGTTTGGTCCATGGATAGTATTTTAAGAAACCTGACATGTATGTATTTAGTTCTTTTCTATCCAATGTGGATTTTGCACAAGTAAGAATCATTCCAACCATCCCAACTAGTATATTTATTTGACTTTATATATTTTTAGTGCAGTGGTAGACATTAGTAAGGTTGCCCTGAGCAACATGGTACCTAATATCAGTGCCAAAGATGCCATAGTGGTATCTGTTACAACCCATATTTAAGGAACCTATCATAGCAAAGTAAGCATGATGATCCAGGCACCATGACTGTGGTACACCTCTTAGATTATTATCCATGAAGGTCCTTTCTTCTACAAATATAGACTGAAGGGTATGGGGGGCCTTCCCAAAGCCCACATGTGCTCTGGCTTCATAGGCAGTTATACTGGCAGGGATACTGCCGCTCAAACATGTGTAAGATTACGGCAGGTAGAAAAGAGGGGGGCGGGGGGGTTTGGGGGGTTTTGGGGGGTGTACGATCGAGCAGGGTGGAGAGTGCAACACCATTGAAGAACAAAATTGTGACCAAAATTGCATTGCCTCTTTGGTACGGGCGTCTGACTAACATGGACAATTAACTGAGAAAAATAAAAAAATCACGGCCTCTTGGTGGTTTTCCTACATTGAGGTACAAAACCCCTCCTACCAATGGGGGCTCTCCTAGAAAGATGAAAAAACCAGGAATTACCAAACCGCACTTGTTCAGTGACGGCGCTATCGTATTGACTTACCGGCAGGAGAACGGCATGAGCGGTCTTTCTTCAAGAAATTGTCCATGGCATCAAGAAAATGATTTGGGTAAAAATCATACAGGTTTCTCAAAATTGTGTCTGTCCCTTATACAGAGGACAATAAGGGGATTATAAAGGTGCCCTGGGGAGAGAATTCATTACGGGAAAACTATGGGAATGTGATACCAATTATACCGCAAAGTGAGTACGGTAATGGTAGTTTTCAGGACTACCCATAACTAATATAGTGCCCTATCTAAAGATATGGACATTATAGGACTCAAAATTATGTTCAAGTGATATTCCTGGATGTTATTTCTATGATGACACCTTTCCCCATGAGTGCGGTGATCCATATAAGAGTGTACCGCCGAGGGGGCAGCACATGGTATCTCCTGGTCATAGTTATTCCGTGTGATTGGACAACACTCCTTTAAAAACCGTGTGTGACCATTACACTGTGGTATGCTTGGTAGTGCATAGGCACCTCAGCCAAGTTCCTTAACTGAGACTAAAAATAATACACAAGAGTTACAATCAGGCCTGGTGACAAGGGCATGGACTCCTGACTGCCTACTAATCCCTCAAAAGTACAAGCATTGGTGGGAGTCGCAATTGTCAGCATCAACCCAAAGGAGGAAGGTGAAGATAGTACCCTATCAATATATGTGATTAAATGAGGAAAATTTTTTTGGACATGGGAAACAACCAAAATGACATATCCGATTCAAAACTAATCTCAATTTTTAAAATATGCTCTAAGATAAGCAATACAGTGCCGTACTTACAGCTTACCCCTACCATTCTAAATGGTAGGTTTCCTTTAAAGGTGTTGTGTCACCATAGCAAATGGCTGTAATTGGGTCCAATGCATTGTGACAAGTGCTTTCACCATTTACTCTTATTACAAAATCTGCAGCCTTACTGAGATAACTCCTTTTGTCCTTGATAGGGATTTTTTATGCAGGGCCCCAACAGCCCTCTTGACTTTTGTAAGGTGAGTCCTAATTAACCCTTTCATGATTGAACATAAAGACCAAGACACACGTCAATCTCTTAGTCAAGATCTTCTTCCGTTTAATAATCAAAATGCATAATATATAACAGACAGAAGAGTCATCAAAGGGGCGTGAATAGTATACTCCAAAACTATTGGTCATCAGCACATTTTGGGAAAAAAGTGAATTAATTGTGCTCAGTTCTCAGAGACCTTGTACACAGATATTGTTTATACTAATTTCCTCTGCCAGAAGGTGATAAGTGGGCTCCAGAATCCTAATATCATGCAGCATCAAGGACAGACTGGCTTCTCATTAAATGTCAAAGGGTATTAGCTGACAGGCAAGCAAACAGGTTACATAAAATGAAGTTTGAATGATGACATTAACTTGACAATGGTCAGGGAACATGGCCGCTGTATCTAAGATGGCGGACAGTAGTCAAGATGGCGTCCGAAACCAGTGCGATCTCCTTAACAATTCCCCCCTTTGAGCTTTGCAGGCCTGTAACTCCATCCTGAGCGACCTCCTCAAGCTCCAGGTACCCACAGGTAGGCTAAACCCATACCTGCTGGACTTGTTAACTCTTCACCAGATCCCCTGGAGGCCAGCCCCCTGGTGGTAGCTGTGTCCTGTCCTGAGCTACAGCTGATCTGGCCAAGTCTGCGCACAAACATTCCCCCAGCTGCTCTGCACTACAGATCACTCCACACAGCTCCTCTCTACACTGAGAGATCAGCTGACACACTGCAGCCAATAGTGAGAGAGGAGGAGGGGCAGAGATTGTGCTGTGATGGCCACTGCTTACCATCTTCACAAGTGCTTCCAGCAGCAGATACAAGGTACATGCAGCCAGACATGTCTGCTCAGAGGAGTCCTCCCCTAACATGGATCAAAGAACCCCTACCCCTCTCTACCATTAGTCAGGTCACACAGGAGGCTGCAGAGATAACACAAGTAACAGGCTGAGCTCTGACCTCTCCTGATGCAGTCCTCTTCCTGTACTCTCCACCATACACTGTCCCTCCATGCTACTCTGCTGTCCTGCAAAGGGGCCCCTGTCCCTGACTAGCAGGGAAGTAGCTAAAGATCAGTAACATGTGAGAAGCTGTCACCTATCTATCAAAGTTCTATTATCTATCACCTGTCATCTATCTATCTATCTATCATCTGTCATCTATCTATCATCTGTCATCTATCTATCTCATATCTATCTATCTCATATCTATCTATCTATCTATCTATTTCGAAGAAATGTGCAGCACTCCAATTTCGTAGAAAAGTGGTAAAATCTTTTATTCCATAGTGAGTAACATACAGCGACGTTACGGCTCAAGAGAGCCTTCCTCAAGCTGTCTAAACAGTGCAAATGGTGGATATATATACATACAACAATTTGGTCTTGAGACTGCTATATCATAAAAATATGCACCGCGATCCAGATGGACCGCACTGATGGAACGCACGCTCCTTCCGGGTTGGTGCGCATGTGCAATAACTTCCAGCTTCCGTATATGGACCCATGGTAACCATTAAACAATTCCTGTTCTTGTGGCTCGTCCAGCGCTACTCATTTGAAACCAGCGTTTATATGCAGAGAACTGGGGTAACCCAGTAACCCAGACCCCGAACGGACAAAATCCAAGACAAGAAGAAGGAGCCGGAAACATCTTAGAGCACGAAAATCCCACAGCGAACAGAGCGGAACAGCCAGCAGCCAAGATGGCATTAAGAAAAAGGACTTAACTGAATTAGTGGTAAATATTTCCTCTAAAATTTTGACTAAAGAGCAAATATCTGTATTGTCTAAAGGTTTATCATATTGTATTTCCTCACACCCTGACTGGTTTCAGATAGAGGTGGATCTACAAAGATTCATACGTACAATTAAATTAAAACATCATTTTCATTTACACACCAGTGGGCCAGTGAGGGATACATCTGAATTATGTCTAAGCCAATTTCAATTGCGTAATAAGAGTTACTTTATTCCAGACACAGAAGTGCCACACATTGAAGCATTTTTTATGGCTATTAAAAATGACATTGCCAAATTACGTGATTTAACTAAGGATTCACCATTATGCCACCCCAACTTGACCAGTGGTGAGGTTGCTGCACTTGGTGAGCTGGCCCGTGACGGCGACATCACCGTCAAGTCGGCGGATATGGGCGGTGCTGTCGTCGTCATGGATACCAGCTCATATCTAAGTGAAATTAAGAGACAACTATCTGATGCTACTGTATATCAGAGGATCCCGGGTGATCCAAAATTTTCTTTGGCTAAAAAAATTAAGTATATTCTTAATGAAGCACTAGTGAATGGCATTATTAATGAAGACATGTATAAATATTTATATATTGACAATCCCATTACCCCTGTACTATATATTTTACCAAAGATACATAAAGATCTATTACATCCCCCCGGGAGACCAATTGTTTCCGGTACAGGTTCCATCTTTTCTAATATGGCCACTTTCTTGGATAGGGCACTTAGGGATTTGGCATTTACAGGCCGTTCTTACATATCAGATACAGCCGATTTCATCAATATACTTAATGATGTACATATTTCTCCTGGGCAGAAAATTCTATTGGCATCATTCGATGTTGTCTCACTTTATACCTCAATCGACCACCAGAGGGGCTTAAATTCAGTTAAAAAAATGTTAACCTCGACAACTTTTTCCCCTAAGGCACAAGATTTCATCTTGACTTTATTAGAGTTTGTTCTCAAAAATAATTATTTTCTTTTTGGTGATGACTACTTCCTACAGTGTATGGGTGTCGCTATGGGGGCCAACATGGCACCAACCTATGCGAACATCGTTATGAGGGTTTTGGAGGAAGACGTTGTTTATCCCTCCCCACTGTTCAGACATTGTCTAAGGTGGTGGAGGTTCATAGATGACGTCTTCCTCCTCTGGACTGGCACCCAACATGAATTGGAATTGTTCCATGATCATTTAAACACATTAGATGACACCATCAAGTTCACAGTAGTTTCATCAGAAACAGTGTTACAGTTTTTGGATGTCTCTATATCCATTAGAGGCGAATCGTTTGCAACTGACATTTTTTCAAAACCAACTGATAAAAACACATTAGTCCGGTACGAAAGCAGCCATCCACGGTCAACCATTAATTCTCTACCTTATAGTCAACTCCTTAGAGTAAAAAGAATTACTAGTGAACCTTCAAAACTTCAGACAAATTTAACAGCTATGGCTGATAAATTCAGACAACGTGGATACCGAAAGAAAATTGTTGATATAAATCTAGCAAAAACGGAGAGGAGGAACAGATTAGATCTTTTATCCCCACACAGGGCTCCAAAGAAGCACGATAGAATACCCTTCATAACAACTTTTAATTCCCAAAGCCATAATATTGCCAAAATAATATGTAAGCACTGGTCCAAATTAACAGGTACTAATGCCGATGTCCCAGAATTTAAAAATCCACCTTTAATGTCATACAGGAATGCCCAAAACATCAGGAATCGGCTAGTAAGGGCTGACGTTGGACCGTTCAGAATCAACAGGCAGACTGGGATACTGGGCCAATTAAGAAAGGGATGCTTCCCATGCTGCAAATGCATTAATTGCAAATATATGGTAAAAGGCTCTAATTTTATGCACAATGGTAAACAATACAGAATTACACATTATCTGACATGTGATAGCTCATTTGTTATTTATGTTCTGAACTGCCCGTGTGGTTTACTATATGTTGGCGAGACTACATTGGAGTTTAAAACTCGTTTCAACCAACAAAGGTACACCATACGAAGTAATCGAAAAGACTTACCGGTATCAAAACACTTCACAGAAGCCAGACACCTTGAAAAAGACCTCAAATTTCGCATTATAGACCATATACCTCCTTTATGTCGAGGAGGGGATAGGGAAAAAATTCTTAAAAGACGAGAACTCCAATGGATCCACACCTTAAACACTCTGAGACCAAATGGTCTGAATGTAGACTTTAAATTATGGACCCTGTAATAACATGGGTATTTGACTTATCCATATTGACCTTGTTTGCCTTGATATCCTTACTGGTTAAGTTATGAGTAACTTGTTGTGATAATGAAATAGGAAACATATCTGATTTCTTTATTGTCATTTTTTCTAGACCGGACAAGCTTACCTCAGATGTCTCCCCGCTGAAGCTCCAGAACACTGCCTTATGCATTATTCATTTTGCAACAATTGGAACCATGGCTCTCTGTCGCAGTTTCTCTCTCAAGTAATTAGTAATTTATGGCACATTATGTGTATCATGTATATGATTGGGCACTTTAGCCGGAGGTTCTCTATGAGTATTATAGTATAGGTGACCATATAGGGTGGATAACATTAGAAAGGGTTTCCCCGTTTATTCTTAGGGGTATATCCCCCACTAGTGTTGTCCCAGAGGGGTGGTTTCCCTGGGAGGGGTTAACCGCACCTCATTTAACCCTGGCCACAAGCTGTTATTACAGCAATATATACCTCATTCAAGGCTGAGTACCCGTTAATTCATTTATCCAACCATCCAACCAGTACTTTTTATCAAGCAGAATATTACAATGACAATATAACACTAAATTGAAGTTCTCTGCATATAAACGCTGGTTTCAAATGAGTAGAGCTGGACGAGCCACAAGAACAGGAATTGTTTAATGGTTACCATGGTTCCATATACGGAAGCTGGAAGTTATTGCGCATGCGCACCAACCCGGAAGGAGCGTGCGTTCCATCAGTGCGGTCCATCTGGATCGCGGTGCATATTTTTATGCTATAGCAGTCTCAAGACCGATCGGAAGGTATGGCGGATACGGAGAGGCATCTGAGGACTCCACACAGAGGTTTGGTTAGTGCACAGAAGCACGTTAACACTTTTTATACACTTTTTGTCCAGGAACGGAAGTGTTCCTTTGTAATATAACACTAAATATACACAAAGTGTTGTTATAACATATGTACACTGATATTTAATATTTATATACACTTGTGTAAGATGTAAAAATTCTAATTTGTATGTATTTTTATGCAATTATTATCACAAATATGTAAATGTGGTGGGCGGTTTACTATAGGTCATTGTTGTATGTATATATATCCACCATTTGCACTGTTTAGACAGCTTGAGGAAGGCTCTCTTGAGCCGAAACGTCGCTGTATGTTACTCACTATGGAATAAAAGATTTTACCACTTTTCTACGAAATTGGAGTGCTGCACATTTCTTCGATCACCTGTCACTATCTAGTGATTTAGTTGCAATTCCTTACAAAATACACAGATAGAGATGCAATCAACATACAAAAATACAAAAGTTTATTAGTAAAAGTCATAAAAACAACTAAAAAGGTCCATGTTAATGCACCTAATTTTGTACAATCATTGCATACAAGTAGAGCAAAACAATGTATTCTCACATAGTCGGTCAGGCGGACAGTAAAGTGTAAATATGTCGGAGGTCTAGAAAAATGCAGGGACGGCAAACTCCATGCGTATCCTCACTTCGAAGGGACTTCCTCAGGGGTAAGTGTCACTTTGGAGTGACGATACACGTGGGGTTTGCCTCCCCTGCACCCACCTAGACTTCTGCCATGCATGTCAGCCTGACCGACCATGATGCTGTGAGAATACATAGTACATGTGTACAATGTGCAGTGTCCTGTGTAGTGTGCGGGGGAGGGGGGGGCCAGATTCAGGATTTCTGGCGCACGTTCTTCATGAATCTGGTGCCCCCTGCACTGCTTTGACAGACTGCACCAACTTTTTTTTGGTGTACTTTTAACGTGGGGCGTATGACACATTTCTATTGGACTTCTATTGGATCAGTAAATGCAGGGACTATTTGAGCACAGCAGGTGGAAGGAGACTCTGAAGGCTGAGTGCTCTGTAGCACTGAGTTGTACAATAACTGCCACTGTCAGTGCTGTGCATGTGTCTGGCTAGGCCCCTCCCACATCTGCTTCTGTGTGGAGCAGTATAGAGGCTGAACAAGCATCATAATAACAAATAGAATGGCATCTTTAATTCCAGGTAACCATTACAAATAGATTTTTGAAATATTTTAACCTCTTTGACAGCTTTTTGTAGTCAATTGTTTCGTCGCATAACCCCTTTAACTAGACTTATAGACTAGACTAGTCTATTAAAAATTAACACTGTACTCACCTTTCCAATGTCCCCCATAGGTCCTCTTCTGTGTCCGATGCTCCAGTGCCTCCTCAGGTCCTTCGGATCCTCTTCGGGTTCTTGCGCTCCTCCTAGACTCCTCTTTGAGTCATTCTGCTCCTCTTCAGGTCCCCTCACGGTGCCGGCGGCTCACAAACAATGATGTCAGGAAAGCAACTGACATAATTCTGTGGGCCAGCCGAAAGGTTTGTACAGTGTTCATTTTTTTTACTACAGGGTGGCAGGCTGGCTATATACTATGGGGATAACAGGTTATATTTTACAAGGGTCTGACAGGCTATATACTAGGGGGCTGGCAGGCTTTATATTACTGGGTGCTGGCAGGTTATATTTTACAAGGGGCTGGCAGGCTATATACTAGGGGGCTGGCAGGCTTTATATTACTGGGTGCTGGCAGGTTATATCTATATGCTACAGGGTCGGCAGGCTTTATACTACAGGGCGGCCGGCTATATACACGGGCAGGCAGGCTATTATCTACTAGTGTGCTGGCTGGCTCGACTCGGCTTATACTGGTTCAATAGCTTTCCCAGTTTTTTGTGGTTAAATTAGGTACCACTGCTTATATTCAGATTGGCTTATACCCCGAGTATTATGGTATGTGTATGTACTATGCTAGACTACATCAAAACTGGATTCTTAAATTAAAATGTTAATCCAGATGTTTTGAAGTTTTTTATTTCCAAAGAAATTATTTTAATAAATATTGTATTTTTCTTATTTAATTTACCTTAGTATTGGTGCTGTTAAAACGCTAATACTACCCCCGTTACCATTATGTTGGGACTCATGGCAGCCGATATGCCAGGAAGAAACTGGTAAAGTCCAGTAATCTGGCCTCCTACAGATGTGTTAGTACATGGCCGGATGCAATATGTATTATGGCTTTAGAAAGTTAAAGGGGTTTCTCATGGCGCATGTCACTTGGTTTCATTTATCTGCCATATATAACAATTTCTTCAATGGATTTATTAAAAAATGTTCCTGTGTGAAGATAATTGTCCCTAAATGTAGTCATTTGTCCCTGTAGAAACGAGATAGCTTACTCGGCTACGACCACGTCACACTCTGGCAGCGTGGCCAGACTTGGGCTATAGAGTCCTGCCTTGACCTCCTGGATTCAGCAATCATTCCCACAACGGATGTGGGATCTGCAGTAACTCCTGCATTTTATCCAAAAACTTTTTGTTCTTTGTGCAATCTCTCCAGCAGACGTGGCCGTATCCGGGGACACATCTTGTTTCAGGGACCATGTCACTACATTTATAGAAATTATTTTCTCACAAAACATTTTTTTTTAATAACATCTAATTGAAGAAATGTTTATGCATGGCAGATTAATGAAGCTGAATGTGAGTCCCCAGACGAGAATACCCCTTTAACAAAATGTGGAATCTCTCATCAGAGTAATGTCAGCCTGCTTCTGCTACGTTGTATCTGCTTGCTTAGTAAAAGGATGGGGTAAAATCTTGCTTTTCTTTGGAAAAAAAGTCATAGGATCCCGCTCACTTTTTTATAACCAGCCAGGTATAATAAAGCACAGTCTGAATCACGAGAGTGGGGAGCAATGGTATTTGGGCTTCCCAGCTTTGCAGGAGATATTGTGTTGGTACTATATTACTGTCAAATCACCTAGACACAGACACTTTTCACCAAATTCATGCAGACCTCATCATAGACCTTTTACACTTTAGACTTTACATTCCGTAGGAACGGTAATCCACAGGTGCCTGAGGAGGAGGAAGCCTTGGAATGATCACAATGGTCTCTAGACAATTGATCACTATGACAGCCTGTCACAATGATCCTTAAATAAAGACGCAGTGCAGCCCCAGTGAGATCTCGCTGTCTCTAGACAGCAGTGATCTCACTGCACATCCGGTGTGACCATCACAGTGGTCTCCAAGCAAGATGACTGTGACAGCTGCCTGATTCAGAAAAGTTCTAAAGTTTTTACACTTTTACACTCTGGCTGTTCCCATCTGACCTACAAGCCTCTAGTGAAAATAATAGCTGCCCACCATGGGGGGGGGGGGATTTTAAGATTGGAGTTCTGGTGTCCAGAACAGTCTGTAGGCACCATGCAAGTCCAATTACTTAATCTTCGAACATCGGATTCTTTTACCCCTATACAGTATATGAGGTTATTATTCTTCATAATGATTTATTTAACCATGATAATCAAAAGGGTGACATTGAGACTCCTACAAGTGGATAAGCCCCTTCCAAATTCTCCTTAATATATTCAGAAACCGCTTTAGTCTCAGGAAGAGACAAGAGGTAAACATTCCATGAGAGGTATGGTTTCATTGAGTAGTTCGTCTGGACACTTGGATTGATGATGATGAGGAGGCAGAGTCTCTTTATTGCTAAGAACATTAAATAATGCAGCAAACTGTGAAGGGAGATCAGGAATGTGGGGACACTACAGAAGGGATTGGAAGGAAAGCGTGGCATACCACTTTATGTATCGCGAGGTCCCTTCAACATTACGTCCCCAGAGTTCTAATCAAAGCTGGTGGCTGGTGAAAGAACCAGGCAGGTCCAGAAGATCTTGGTCAAAGGATTTGGAAGACAAAGAATCAGATTGGGGGATATTTATCAACGCTGGCGCTCGTGCGCCAGCGTATGATAGCCCCGCCACTGCAAATTCGCAGCCGATACATCAAGAGGCTTCTGCCTCTTGATGTATCGGCTGCCAGCAGCGCAGCGGTGCGCAGAGGTCCTGATAAATATCCCCCATTATCTCTGAATTCAGGGCCCCTATTTGCAGCAAAGGTAACCAGTACAGAATCAATCATCTCAGTGAATTCCTAACTATTTACAGAAGAGAGAGAGAGAGAGGTTTCTCAAGCTTTGGACACTAACACGGGAGCACTAATCCTAATTAGAGATAGCGAGCACTAAAATGCTCGAGCGCTCGTTACTCCTGTCGAACTTTTCCTGATGCTCGTTTTGAATAACGATCCCATTGAAGTCAATGGAGACTCAGCATTTTCAAGGGGACCAAGGCTCTGTAATAAATGTGTCATTTTTATGAGAATAAGGAAGTCAGTCCTGTTTCTTTGTTTTTTTTAATTCAATGGAATTTCATGGAACTTCAAAAAGGAGAATGACCCGTGTTAAACATCTGCAATGTGTTCTTCACACACATTGTTCTTCACATACTATTGTGAAGAACACCTTTCTGTACTAATGTTCTTCTGATAAGTTAGCAGATATATGGAAACATCTGCAATGTGTTCTTCACTGAAAAACATTGCAGATGTTTCCGTTCATCTGCTAACTTATCCGAAGACACAAGTGCAGAACGGTGTTCTTCACATAGTATGTGAAGAACAATATGTTGGAAGAATCTTCACACATATTGTCCTTCACATACTATTGTGAAGAACACCGTTCAGCACTAATGTCTTTTGATAAGTTAGCAGATGTACGGAACATCTGCAATGTGTTTTCTTCACTGTGTTCTTCACTTAAATGATCCGTTTCACTGTGTTCACTGTTTTCACTGTGTTCTTCACTGTTCTTCACTGTGTTTCCTTAAGTGAAAGCTCGTTATCGAGCAGGCGAAATACTCTCTGAGCAACTAGCCATTTTGAATTAAGACGCATCAAGCTCCGGACAGTATACTCGCTCATCTCTATCCTAATGATAAAGTTCCCTACGTTTATAGTCAGGGTATACAGTCACTGAGATCAGGTAAATTGATTTTAGGAGAGAGTGAAATTTCACCTAGGCCTTTGTCCCCCCACCTTGGGTGCTGGGTTTTATGGTTTCTGGGCACATTGAAGACAAAATGGTCCTAACTCCACAATCAAGCACTATTCTCAGAGTACCTGCTCAGCCACACTCTTAAGTTTGGTTAGCTTAACTTGCATACCTCCATCTGGCTGTGATGTAGCAGAAGAATAAAAAACAATAAAGCAATCAGAACCTGATTCAGGAATCTACTGCTCATCAGCCTGGCCCACAGGTGAACAGTTAATCAACTGGTGGACCGCCAGGTTCTCGTGAGGTACGTGGAACACTCCCTGTATATTTACAGATATTGCTCATTATACAGTATTTAAAATATTTTCAGATACGGGATGATAAATATAATGTTTAGCTGACCAGCATCCTTCCTTCTGGGTCCAAATCAAGCCCAGTCCTATTGCAACATATTTCAAATGCCTGAAGCCTCCCCCCAACATATACCAGATATATATGTTATGTAGACAACAACAACCCCCATAACATTTACATAGCAGTATGTATGTACAAACACACACACCCACACGTACATTAGTTACATATATATATTTATATACACACACACACACCACACCCCAATACATATATAAAGAGAGAGCAGGGAGAGAGACACAAACACACACCACCCCATACAGATTACAGAGAAAGAGACACATCACCACACACCAACCCCCATTACATATTACATATAAAATATAACACACGACAACACATAACACGAGTACAGTATAGAGTAGAGTACAAACAACACACACACAAAGAAGATACATAGAGATATGTATAGACACACACACCCCCATACATATTACATATATATATTTATATACACACACCCCCCCCATACAGGAGGTACAGGAGAAAGAGACCACGACACCCACACACACACACCACATCACACCCAGACAGATGACAGAGAGATAGGGAGGAGAAGACCACACACACACACACCAATACAGATGAAGAGAGAGGAGGGAGAGATACCCCACACACACACACACACTCCACACACCCACACACACACACACCACACACCCCCATACATAGGCAAGATATTGTCGACCTATATAACACACACAACCAATCCAGATGACATATAGATATATATTTATATACACACACAACATGCAACACACACACAACACACACACACCCCAGACATATGCATAGGATATTTATATAACACACACCCCCCCCCCATACAATTAACATATAAGAGAAGATTAGAAGGGGGACGTATATATATACACCCACACACACATATGGAATTAATATTGTATATACCAACACACACAGACAACCCACATCTTACATATAATTATGTAAACACACACCACACACACATATACCATGTATATACACACACACACTACCCAGCGCCCTAAGATTTACTATACGATATATTACACACACCCCACAACACTATTACATATATATATACACATACGCACATCCATTACATATGTATATACACCACACACAACACACGCCCTTACTACTAACCCGCCCTACATGTAATTAACGCGACACAATCCAACCACCACAGGTTGGGTGATATCTTGCAAAATAGCCAGTGTCAACAAATAAAATCTCCTGCAGTTAACTTGAGCATCAGTATGGGTAAGAAAGAAGAAAGGTGATGTGAGGCTTTGAACGTCGGGCATTGTTGTTGGTGCCAGAAGGGCTGGTTTGACGTATTTCAGAAACTGCTGACTACTGGGATTTTCACAGCACAACCATCTCTAGGGTTACAGAGAAGGTCCGAAAAAGAAAAACATCCAGTGAGCGGTAGTTCTGTGGGCGGAATGCCTTGTTGATGCCAGAGGTAGAGGAGAATGGGCACACTGGTTCGAGCTGATAAGAAAGGACAACGTGACTCAAATCGCCACCCGTTACAACCACAGGTAGGCAGAAGAGCATATTCTGAACGACAGTACGTCGAACTTTGAGGCGATGGCTACCAGCAGCAGAAGACCACACGGTTGCCACTCCTTTCAGCTAAAGACAGGAAAACGAGGCTACATTTGCCACAAGCATCGAAATTGGACAGGTAGAGATTGGAAAAACGTTGCTGGTCTGATGAGTCTCGTCTTCTGCTGCGACACTCGTTCGGATGGTAAGTGTCAGAATTGGCGTCAAACAGACAGAAAGCATGGATCCATCTGCCTGTATCAGACGGTCAGGCTGGTGGTGGCTGGTTGTATGGTGTGGGGAATTTTCTTGGAACTCTTTGGGCCCCTCTGGTACCAATTGAGCATCGTTGCACACGCCACAGCTACCTGAGTATTGTGGGCTGACATTCCATCCCTTTATGAGCACAATGTACCCTGTAACATCTGATGGCTACTTTCAGCAGGATAATGCGCCACTGTCATAAAGCGGAATCATCTCAGACTGGTTCTTGAACATGACAATGAGTTCCATGTACTCAAATGGCCTCCACAGTCACCAGATCTCAATCCAATAGAGCATCTTTGGGATTGGGAGTGTGTGGACGGAGGATTCGCATCATGGATGTGCAGCCGACAAATTGCAGCAACTGTGTGATGCCATCTGTCAATATGGACCAAATCTTTGAGAGCTTCCAGCACCTTGTTGATCTATGCCACGAAGAATGAGGCAGAGTTCGTGAAGGCAAAAGGTGTGCTTCAACAAACAGAAAGGAGGTCCAACCCGTCGTATCCTTATTGACTTGAGGTTCATGGTCTACCTATGAAAGATGGCCGGTGAGTGTAGATCCCTAGCAAATTCTCCATATCTGCACAATACTATACTATTGCAGTATACGGTAGGAATGACAATACTGTTGATGGTGGGGGTGTCTAAAAGTATAAAAAAAAGAAATGAAAGTTAAAAAAATATAAAAAAAAAACATAAAAAAAAAGGAAATTAAAAAAATAAACAAAATCATAACATGCTAGTAAACATGCTGCCGCATCCCAAAAGTCCTGATCCAGCAACATATTGAGAGTCTCCTCCTCTACACACATGGCGGCATGTGTAATGAGAGTCCCGCCTCCTCACAATCGGAAGGTTTCATTAACTTATGTCTAACTTCAGATTTTGCATCCGATATGCTATTATCAATGTTTTTGCACACATTTTTGTTTTTTTGGTGATTACAGTGCCCTCTGTCACCACACTGAAAAAAAACCTATGTCAAATCAATTTCATTTTTTCCTGGGTGAATCAGTGAACCTAATAAAGTGGCCGGTGAGTGTAGATCCCTAGCAAATTCTCCATATACTGCAATACTATACTATTGCAGTATACGGTAGGAATGATCAATACTGTTGATGGTGGGGGTGTCTAAAAAGTAGTTAAAAAAAAAGCAAAATGAAGTTAAAAAAATAAAAAATAAAACATAAAAAAAAAGAAATTAAAAAATAAACAAAATCATAATCATGCTAGGTAAACATGCTGCCGCATCCCAAAAGTCCTGATCCAGCAACATATTGAGAGTCTCCTCCTCTCACACATCGGCGGCATGTGTAATGAGAGTCCCCGCCTCTCACAAATCGGAAGGTTTCATTAACTTATGTCTAACTTCAGATTTTGCATCCGATGTATTTATCAATGTTTTTGCACACATTTTTGTTTTTTGGTGATTACAGTGCCCCCTGTCACCATAACTGAAAAAAAACCTATGTCAAATCAATGTCATTTTTCCTGGGGAATCAAAATCTGCAATACAAAGTTGCCCTCTGCCCCACCCCAGGCGGTAGGGGAGGGAGGCAGAGTTTGGTACCACTGGATAGATATTTTAAAAATACTTGACATGTATGTATTTAGTTCTTTTCGATCCAATGTGTATTTTGCAAGATATTCCAACATCCCAACCTATATATTTATTTAGATTTTATATATTTTTAGTGCAGTGGTAGCCATGGAAAGGTGCCTGAGCAATAGGGTACCTAATATCATGCAAAAGATGCCATAGTTGTATCTGTGCAACCCATATTTAAAGGAAACCTATCATCAAATTAAGCATGATAGATCCAGGCACCATGACTGTGGTACACTTCTTATATTTATTATCCATGAATTTCCTTTCTTCTAAAATTATAGACTGAAGGGCTATGGGGGGCCTTACCAAAGCCCATCTGTGCTCTGGCTTCACAGGCAGTTATACTGTGCAGGATTACTGCCCGCCTCAAAATGTGTAAGATTACGGCAGGTAGAAAGAGGGGGGGGGGTGTACCGATTGAGCAGGGTGGGAGAGTGCAACACCCTGTGAAGACCAAATTTGTGACCAAAATTGCTGCCTCTTTGGTACCGGGCGTCTCGACTAACCTGGACACTTAACTGAAGAAAAATTAAATCACTGGCCTCTTGGTGGTTTTCCTACATTGAGGTACAAACCCCCTACATGGGGGCTAAAAGATTAAAACCAGGAAATACCAAACCGCACTGGTTCAGTGACGCTCTATTCGTATTGCTTACCGGCAGAGAACGGCATGAAGGCGTCTTTCTTCAAGAATTGTCCATTGGCATCAAGAAAATGATTTGGGTAAAAATCATCAGGTTTCTCAAATTGTGTCTTGTCCCTTAGTACAGAGGACAATAAGGGGATTATAAAGGTGCCCTGTGTGGAGAGAATTCATTAGAAACTATGAGAATGTGAATCCAATTATCCAAAAAAGTGATACGGTAAGTAGTTTTTTCAGGACTACCCCTAACTACATATAGTGCCCTATCTAAAGATATGGACATTATAGACTCAAATTATGTTCAAGTGATATTCCTGGATTGTTATTTCTATTGATGACCCTTTCCTCAGAGGTGATCAATATAAGATTGACCGCTGGGCAGCACATGGTATCACGTTCATCTCCTGTTTGATTGGACACAACTTAAAAAACAGTGCTGTGCATTGCACTGTGGCTGTGCTTGGTATTGCAGCTCAGCCAATTTCCCTTAACTGAGACTAAAATAAATACACAAGATGTCATCAGACTGTGAAGGGCACTGACCTGACTGCTACTAATCCCTCAAAATACAGATTGGTGGGAGTGCTAATTGTCATCATCAACCCAAAGGAGAAGGTGAAGGATACCCTCAATATATGTGTATTAAAATTGAGAATTTTTTGCATGGGACAACCAATGACATATCCGATTCAAAAATAATCTCAATTTTTAAAATCTGCTAAGCAAACATTGCACCCGAACACTTTCCTTTTCTGTCTAGTAATGTATTCCATTGGCATCATGCCCCGAGTAACATCGTGCCCCATAAGTAACAGATTAGAGGCATCTTCCACTTATTGAGCACATATCAATAATGGCCTAAAGTGACTCAGTTTGGGCCTTTAGTAGGGTACGGCCTCATTTTAGTCATCTATATGACGTAGAATTGGTCATTTGTACGTGTATTAAAAATGACATAAAATAATGATGCACAATATCACAAATGCACAAAGTAAAACTTTTTTTCCTACTTTTGGTATAAAATATCCTTTGAAGGTGACATCTTTGGTAGTTTCATGAGTTAGATTGAGAGGGATAATGTCGGAGAACCTCTGGATCTCATGGACTACTGCATTTGTGTAGGGCATTTGTCCTCGGTGGCTGTACATGGGCTGCGCCGATCCGATGACTCTTGTAATCTCCTCTTGGACCTTTTCTAAGAGGAATAAAGACAAAATTATAAAAAAAATAGTAAATTCAAGGATATTTTTTTTAACAAGACACCTTGAGGTGGACTGTAATGTATCAACTCTCATTTTACAGTGTTTGGCAGTCACAGCTTCCGGTGTCAATTTTTCCAGTGTTGGTTTTGGTGTCCATTTGCCAGATCCTAAGTCTTAAAGTGCATGCCCAGTCTGGAGATTTAAAGGCTCAGTGTGCTCATATCTGATGTATCTGTGTCCAATCCCTGAGCACTCATGGTGATAAAAGCCCCCCCCCTCCCGCCATGAAGCACCTGAGCATTATGATCCTTGTGTAAATAGTCTGCCGATATGTGATTCCTGTATTTCTGTATAAACTCTGTTTCTGATTTGCAAGTATATGTTCTTAAAGGAACACTGCAGTCGCAGCTGATTCTTTGAATAATGCATGGTGCAGGGGCTGAAGGGATGAGCAGGACTTGATTCAGTGGGGCTCATTTACTAAGGATCCGCGGAGCGCATTTTCGTCTGGTTTCCCGATGATTTCCGTTTTGCGCCTCATCCCGCCGGGGATTGTGTCGCACGCGATCGGAATTTGGCGCATCGGTGCTGGCTTGCACGAGACAGAAATCAGGGGGCGTGCCGTCGGACAACCCGACGGATTCCGACAACGCGCAAGATTTAACATTTAGAATTGTGTCGCAAGACACACACTTACAAGCACCAGGAAGAAGTTGAACTCCGGCGGACCTAGGCGGGGAAGCGACGGATGTAGGAACTCGGGCGCACGATCTTCATGAATCAAGCCGGACATCGCAACTGGACCAGGTAAGTAAATTTGCCCCACTGTATTCCAAAAACCTTCATGCAAGCCATGTGAGTAGTAATAGTTTTGCAACAGCTGAAGAACCACTGGTTGGGAGCTACTGGTCTAAATGCTTAAAGGGGCTGTCCATGATGTTAAAGATATTACACTGGACTCAGACGCCATTTTCTATATTGTCGGACATTTTAAAGATTCAGTATCCATTTCATATAACTTTGTGTAGTGATAACTGAATTTTGGGTGGAGCTCATTCCTCTAGCAGAGCACACAAAGACTTAGTGCTCACTAGCACTACCTAGAGGAAGGTATCCAGGCGAACACCTGGGAAGTTTCAGTATTTGCATGTAGCCAATAGTATTAGACTCCTTTGTGTGAAGTTACCAAATAGTGTTACATTTCCTGGGTGAGAACACCCAATTATAGTTGCTGCTTTTCTAATTACACGCCTTATGTAAAGTGCCTTATGGTTTTCTATAAATGTCAGTCCCTCAATAAATTTATCAGTCTTGTTGCTAACTTCCTGCAAGGACAGGTCTGGTCTTTCCTTCAAGTTAGTCAAATTCCAGCGCTGGACACAGACTCATTTAATTTGAAAGTCACCTTACAATGATTAGGGGTTTGAGCCCCAGATATAAATCTATAAGAATGATCATTAATTTTTTTTCACTCATGGAAGGGGCTACTCTAAAAAAAAAAAAAATAATAAAAAAAAAATAAACATACATGCCTTCTTTGCTGCTGTAGCCCAGTGTTGTTTCTCTCATCGCCATCATCCCTTGTTCATATATAGAGGCATCTGCAGTAGCGTCTTGACCACAGCGCACACCCACTGCAGGCTTATACTAACCTCAGCAATATCCTCTTCAGGCCAGTGATTGGTTTTGATGTCACTGCTGCAGTCTCTGTATAGGACAGCCATGATGGGTGATGCTACACTGGTCTAGATTGGTGAATTTTTTGTTTTTGTACAAACATGCCCCCATCCCCACCCCACCAACTTTTTTTTAGAATTTACTGTAAATATTTAGTATAAAAAAAAATCTTAAATACCTTGGATTTCGGGATATTTTTGCATCAGTAGAAGCCCCCAGCGCAGTGTAGTAGAAGTTGTCTCCATTCCTGCAGTAAACAAATTCCTGACGACTCTTGTCAAATTTTCATTGTGGAAATATGATTGGGTCTTCCCAGCCTCCTACACAATAAAGTTGGAAGTCCATAAATATGATCAGTAATTAGAGCAAAACATTTATTATGACAACCGACTTTGGTACAATATTTCCAAAATATCTAGAAGACTAAGAGAAGACAAGTCTAAGTATACGAGAAGTCTTCCTACCAGGTCCTGGATACAAATCAACATAGTTACTCCCCATGAAGTCCCAGACTTTGTTGTCTCATCCAGGACTGAGGGAGAACAAAAACTATGGGACCGATATATTAACACAACCTTTACAAAGGGGATTTTACCTGTAACCTGCGGCAGTTTTGTGGTGTAGGTCATAGTTAATTTGGCAGGCTGCCAATATACCGGGAATTAAGGGGAGGTAACCAGTAGAGATCCACTTTACTCTTTCCCAATCCATATCCAGACCCTTGAGGAACCCACTCATAAATAGGAGTGCTCTCCAGATTACATGTCTGTTGAAGATGCCCACTTTGTTTTAAAACTTAATGCCAATCTTGTCTGTATTTGGATTCAGAGCACCAGGGACATGTATAGGAAATATATATATACATATACACACACACACACAGACTTTTTGCTCCACATCTTCCAATACCATACACATATGACACACTAAAGTAAGCTCTGAGGGTTCAATGTTTGGTATAACATATAAAGATCTTGTACCTCTCTCTGCCTTATAAGGAAGGCATCAATGAAACTTCTCTGATCATTTTCATCCAAGTTCTGGAGATGTTCTACAAATGTCTTTGTAAAAAACTCGATTTGTTCCACCGCATTTTGCACAATGGTTTTATGACTTCCAGGAAAAATCCCCAGAAATGGAAAGAAGTTGTAAAGCTAAAAAGACATAAAATGTCAAATGTATATTGAATATGAGAGAGCAACCATCAAATCTCATTATTCCCATTGGTCTAATTGTAAGGCCTTATGCACACCAGTGAACCACCAGTTCATGGCTCCCATGGAGGTCTATGGCACCTGGTCATGGTGCGCTGAGCACTCTGTATCTGTGACTTGGTAGGGTGGCCGCTGTGCAAAATATGTGACTGCAGTCACATATGCGCAGCAGTCACCCGGCCAGGACACAGCAGCCACCCGTTTTGTGGCGATGGTCGCTTGGCTTTCCATGAGAGGGAATGGGTAAGCAGCGCTCATCTTTTCTTTTTCCTCCACTGACCGTTTGCTTTCCCACGTTTGTGTGCTGGATTTGTGTGCATCCAACATAAATCTACAAAAGTGGAAAACTGGTTTAAAGCTGCCAAGCAACAAAACATAATCTATACCAGGCCTCCCAAGGTTCTTCAATAGAATCTTTCCTGTATAGAATGCGAACATATATATTTATATTTATAACGTACATTAATTATCCATAAAAGAAGTCAAGTGTAAAACGTCAGTAAGGTTACCGAAACTAGTGGAGTTCCGGCAAGTCTCACATTCTCATTTATCAGGCTTAATAGTCTCAGAAATTGGGGATCGTCATAGTCCATTCGATGTCCGAGCAAAATTGACACGATTATATTGGCCACAGCAGCATTCAGCGTCATGATGTTGTCAAATGGTTTTCCTAAGTGAAATAAAATGTAAACAAATTTATTGGCATCAAATTTGAGGCTCGGGATGTCACCTACAGTCACCCAAAAGATGTTATTACTGGTCCAATGGCCAATCAGTAGAAAATGTCAATGGTAGGTGTGATACAGGAAACGGCAAACAGAATGTGAAATGGTCAGCCCTGGGCTTGTAGCCATCTGACAGTGAAGATCAGGAGCTAATGAAATGGAACAAGACCAATTAGGAATAGTGGTGACTGGAGAGAAGATGTCAACTATACCAGAATCATTGGAAAGTTAGGTATGTATTATGGAGTACAGAGTCCATTAGCCGTAAGACAATCTTTGGTCTATTTTGGGCCCTAAAAGATAAAATAATTTATTGTCACGGGTGCTCCTGCGACTCATGTCTTGGGTCGGAGGCGCACCCATGTATACTCGGGTCCCTCACTGCAGCAGCTGCAGGTTTACTTGCCCATCCACGCTCCAGCTCCTGTGGTCAGACGTGCGCGTCCCCACCCCCTAGTGCACGTGCTGTCTTTGTGAAATTTAAAGGGCCAGCACGCCATTAATTGGTGCTAGTTGGTGGCTGCCCTGATATATAGTGTGCCTCTTCCTTTGTCTCCTGCCAGATCTTTGTGGCCTGTTGCTTGAGAGAAAGCGCCATATTCAGACTATTGCGATCTATCTGTTGTGACTGCTGCTTTGTTTCCTGACTTCAATTCTCTGCTTCCTGTCTTGACCTTTTGCTACGTCTCTGATTCTGTACCTTGCATTGGCCGCGCCAGTGGTGCAACATGGTGGTATCCCACTGCAGCAAGTCCAACCTGCTTTGCGGCGGGCTCTGGTAAATAACGGGTGCCACTTAGACTATGCTCCCAGGCGTCGGCTTACGTCATCGCTCGCAGTGGTTCAGTGGGTCCACTACCTCCGAACTATTATTAGTTTCAATACAATATTCCTCCACAAAACACACCTTTAAAAGAAGCGAACACATTATTTAAGTGGGCACATTCACCCATAATTTTTTCTTCGATTGTGCTTTTTCCCATGCCAAAATCCCTTAAGGTGCTTAATGTAAACCTTCTCATTGCCTTCCAGTTTTCACCTTGAGAAAATAGGATTCCTGAAATACATAATTTATCAGTGATCATGTCACACATTCAACGCACAATATACTTTATAGTCAGTTGTGTAGGAATTATCTACTAATAAACTCTTTAAAAAGATTTACTGATGGCAGAGGTCCCAAACTTACTTGTTTGTCCCATCTGTCAGGGGATTATCTCGCTTTTATTAAATCCTGGGACATCTGCATTGTTCTAAAAAAAGACTTTCTAAAGATGTTCAAATGAGTGGGAGGTTCTCAGGGCTACATCAGAGTGACTCTCTTCTCCGCCTCCTGATAATATATGCACTCACCCCTCTGTGTTCATGCAACCTGGTCCCGCCCACCGATCGTGGATCATCCCCAGATGGGACGAGCAAGTAAGTTTGGGACATCTACCTTCATTTAATCTGATGGTAGATATCCTTTTAGAATTAATTTCCTTTATCTTGACTTCCATGACTAATATGGCTTTTTGCTCTTTTGGGAAGGTCCATCTTCATAACGTTGGTGGATTCACAACTTTCTGATATTGTTTCCTGGCAAAAGTGATATTAACCTTTACAGCTTTATAGGGATTTTCAATCTAAAAATTTTTTGGGGTCCAACAACCAACCATTTTTACTTGTCAGCTTTTAAGGAAAGAGATATTCTATGAGTGAATGGCAGCCGCATTACAGCACCCCGGGTCTTACCACTATACAGGAAATGGAGGCGTCTGCTTCCTGGTTCATTCTTTGTCAGCCACTAAGAACATTTGATCTGTGGGGAGCTGGCAGTTGGACCCCCCCCCCCCCAATCCTATAGTTTCATAGTTTCTACGGTTGAAAAAAGACACTTGTCCATCAAGTTCAACCAAGGAAGGGAAGGGATTGGATGAGGAAGGGATTTAGGGGAAACAATTCTATATAACATAACCATCAATGTTATTTAGGTGTATAAAGGCATCTAGACCCTTCTTAAAGCTCTCTGCTGTCCCTGCTGTGACCAGCGCCTGAGGCAGGCTATTCCACAGAGTGACAGTTCTCACAGTAAAAAAGCCCTGTCGCCTCCGGTGATTAAACCATGATTTCTCCAAACGGAGACAGTGCCCCCTCGTCTTTTGATTTGATCTAATCTGAAACAACTTACCACCATATTTTTTGTATGGACCATTCATATATTTAAATAAATTAATCATGTCCCCTCGTAGTCATCTCTTTTCCAGACTAAATAAATCTAGTTGTTTTAATCTTTCCTCATAACCAAGACCCTCCATACCCCTTATTTTTGTGGCTCTACGTTGAACCCTCTCCAGCTCCAGGGCATCCTTTTTATGGACCGGTGCCCAGAACTGGACAGCATATTCCAGGTGTGGCCGAACCAATGCCTTGTATAGTGGTAATATTACATCCCTATCACGAGAGTCCATACCACTTTTGATACATGACAAGATCCTACTAGCTTTAGAGGCAGCTGATTGACATTGCATGCTGTTATTCAATTTATGATCTACTAGTACCCCCAGGTCCTTCTCAACAAGGGACTCTCCCAGATTTACTCCCCCAAGGACATATTTTGCCTTTGGATTATTGGCCCCCAGGTGCATAACCTTACATTTATCCACATTAAACCTCATTTGCCAAGTGGATGACCAAACATTCAGTTTGTCCAAGTCACCCTGCAGCCTATGAACATCCTCCATAGACTGTATTACACTACACAGTTTGGCGTCATCTGCAAAAATAGACACGGTGCTATTAATTCCTACCTCTATATCATTAATACATATATTAAATAGTAGTGGGCCAAGCACAGAACCCTGAGGTACACCACTCATAACTGGTGACCATTCCGAGTAGGAATCATTGACCACAACTCTCTGAATTACAAAAACCTGGAATACCACTTTTACTGCTGATATACTAGCACCATTTCTCGTTCTGTTACATATCGTGGTTAAAAAATGATATGTATATCTGGCAAAGTGGCAAAAATTCTTGTAGACAGCATTGCAAGAACAAATAGAAGGGCAGCTACAACCAGCATAATCGTGGTCAGGAGCTTGACCTTTGACACTATTTTTCTGTAGGGTTTAGGAATGTTAAGTACTTTTCTTTTTATATTTAACTTCATAGTTAAAACAAAAAAAAAAAAAATCACAAGTGTTCGTTAATAATTTCTGGGTAGATTAGATAACAAGAAAATTGAGAGAAAATCTTGAGGATATGATTTAAAGCACAAAATATATTTCCAAAGTCTTAAACTTATTCACACACATATATAGTAGTGAATAAAAATTAAAATGATTCCTACTTATACCATCTATAACCTGGAAAGAATACATTTAATTTTAATTTGAAATTTGACAATTTTTTTGGACAATTCAATTTTTTTACTCTCAAATAAGACTAAGCAAGAGGTGCTTTCATAGGTATAAAGGAAACTGGGACTACACAGGTACAAAGATGGCAGCTGCATTGGGCGGGGAGGACCCTTCTGCTAATCATGAGATGAATAGCACATGGTACGTGTAGTTGGGGGCAGGGGTGTTACATGATTTTTACATTTGTATATAGAATCTTTGAAATGCACCTGAGATTCTAAAAATAAAATAAACTTGGTAGCGGTGCTGGGCAGTGAAGTGCTCGAATGTTACCAGATCGATCATAAATCCATGCCGCCAGTCCACTTGGATGTCAATATTTATGAATGCGCTTTTATTACATGGAATAATGGTGATGAATGGCGAACACTAAGAGGAGAACTAATCAGATCATGTTGCATGAACATTACGCAAAAACATCACAAATTCCAGATTTTTGGGGCACAAGTAAAAGGCAGTCTCCAATGCATGAAATTCAATGATAACGGATACTCAATGGAAGGGACAGAGATTGTGTGTGCACTATTAAAGGGACTCCATCACCACAATTTACCTGCCAGATCCAACTGCTATATTATGGAGGTCTATTCCCACTTGACAGACATTCAACTCATGGCTTTTTTTATTTGGGGGGGGGGGGGGGTATTGGTAGCCCAACTCATGGCAACTCACGTGGCCACGTGGCGTTTTCGTTGCGTTTTTAAATGCATCCAAAATACAAGTGGGAGGGGGAGGGGGGAGTTAGCCTGAAACACATGCGTTTCCAATGATACGTATATGCGTTCTGGCCAAACCCCTCCCACTTTTGTTTAGGATGCGTTTAAAAATGCGACAAAAACTCCATGTGGGAAGGCACCGCGGCAATAATAACATCCCTTGCTACACTTTCACTACCCAGCACCTCCCCCCCCCGTTAAATATATCACTTGTAGTTCCAAAAAGATCTTCTGCCGAAGCACTTCAGCCCAAGTTGTTACATTTTTTTAGAAGGGAAATTTTGGCATTGAAGCAACAGCTGGACAATTAAAACAAACAATGGCAAGTGTGGGTATAGCTGTAGGTAACATGGTGAATAGTTCAAATAGGTCCAACGTGGTTACTGATGCTCTAAAGGAGAATAGCTGCTACATGTATGTACTGTAGGATAACTGGAGGGAAAGCTGAGAAAACAGGAAGGATATTGATGGCTTTGCCCTCCGGACAAGGTTACCCAGCATTGGGCAGGGACTGGGAATTTTACAATTACATATATCACATTATAATAATAATAATAATAATAATAATAATAATAAACAATTTATTATCCCCCGACGGAGGAAAAGAAAGTTGTCACAAAAATGGCCATAGAGACACATTTTAAATACATTACAAAAATACCACGGACATACAACATATATTGAATAAAAACTACTAAAATATACACAATAAGAAACAAACTCAAAGTTTACTGATCTAAAAGATCTAAGAGACCCGGAATGCAGCTATTAAAATAATTTAAATAACTTACCCATTCCCTTGTCCAAATCCTGAAATATTTTGACCCCCGCCCTCTCTCCAAACTCTTCAGCGTGATTGACAAGGGCATCTCTCACGGCCTCATATCCCGCAATAACCACAAATTTTCTGGGGCCCATGTAAAAAGTAAACACTGGCCCATATTTCTCTGCAAGCTGAAGAACAATAAAATTGAAAGGTATTTAAAACATAGGCATGTCCTGCATTACAATAATATTAAAAACTCAGCTTATTATATCTATTATAGCTTATTAAAAAGGTTTTCCTACGATATCATTTTCTCTGCTAGAGTAGGCAGTATGGAGGGGGCATAACTCTGTGAAAGAAATGTTTTATTACTCTGCAAAAATTATTACTTTATTACTATATTATTACTATTATTAGTAGTTTGCCTAAAAAAAAAAAAATGTTGAACAATGTCTGTAGCCCAAATTTTGAAAAATTTTTAGGTGTCACAACAATATTTGGTTGTACACCGCACGTCATGACCAAAGGTAACAAATCAATGGCAACCATGATGTCATTGGGGAGTGCAGATCCTCTCCAAAATGGTGGCACGCAGGGGTTGAACTGCACCCAAACTTATGATGAAGTGCGGGGTTGTTTCGGGGGAACCAAAACTCCAAAGTTCAGCAAGGACCCAAACCGCAGAGTTTGGGAGAGCTAAACACTACTGGTATCCAAATGCACACAATAATCTATTTGTGATGTTGGGTGGGGTGTATACCTTTATAAAGGACTTACTCATACTCAAAAATCCTGGCACACGGTAAGCCTCACTGCACAGAATGAGCATGCCCCTTACCCTCCATTCCCTGATTATGGGAGTGGTCAGAGACAGACATGCCCCAATGATGTCACAGGGAGGGGGAAGCTACAATCCATTCTAATACGGGAGCGTGCATGTGACTTTGTGCTTTTGTTTCTTTTTTCTTTTTCTCTCTTGTGTGAATTAGGAGTTTTGCCTTTTTAATACATATTAGTTTTAGAGTTTTTGCAACTTTTTGAGCAAAAGTCACATAAAGCTTTCCTACACCTGGATTTGTATCACACTGCAAAAACAAAAAATTGTCAATTGGTGAATATAGACAATGGTAAACTTTGCAGAAAGGTCGTCTTAGGCTGCAGTGGCACTTTCCATTATGTTGTGTTTCCTAATGCAATGCTAGTGCACACATGATATGCATGCGATCGGTAAACAGGAGCTGGTGCACAATGGGGCTCATTTACCAAAGGTTCTGCGGAGCGCATTTTCGTCGGGTTAACCGACAATTTCCGTTTTGCGCCGCATCACACTGGGAATTGTTTCGCATGCAATCAGATTTTGGCGCATTGGCACCGGCTAGCACGCGCCAGGGGGCAGCACAGACAACCCGACGGATTCAGACAATACACAAGATTTGTGAATTGTGTCGCAAGACAATGCACTTAGAAGCACAGGGAAGAAGAAGGTGAACTCCGGCAGACCTTTTTTCATGTTTAATGGCAAGTTCTACCACCAGCTCAGGGGAGTGGCAATGGGGAGCCCTTGTGCTCCCTCATATGCAAACCTCTTCCTGGGCTGGTGGGAGAAGGAGCTGGTCTTTAATGACAAGCTCGAGAGATACACGTCCCACATTCTGATATGGCTCAGATTTATAGATGATGTGCTTATCCTTTGGAATGGACCAACTGTTTTATTCAAGGAGTTTGTCGACATTCTGAACACAAACTCTGTTGGACTTTACCTCACATCTGAGATCCATAAACACAGAATATCGTTCCTTGATCTTCTGATCTGGAAAACCGAAACAGGCAAATTGAATACTCGTATATACAGAAAATCAACATCTACTAACAGCCTCCTACGCTGGGAGAGCTGGCATCCGAAACCCCTTATAAGGGGGATTCCGAAAGGGCAATATCTTCGGGCTCGGAGGAATTGCTCGGACCTGTCGGAATATCTATCAGCCGCGGCTGACCTCAAGCATAGATTTCAACAAAGAGGGTACCCGACTAATGTTCTTAAGGAAGCCCACCATGACGCCCTGAAGAGGCAAAGGGAGACACTCTCCTCGTACAAGGGATACGGATACTGGCCCAATCCGCATTATCGGGACCTATGATTCTAGACATCATGAGGTGCGACAGATCCTTTCCAATTTTTGGAAACTTTTACAATTGGATCCGGATATAGGAGGAATGGTGGGCAATGGACCCACTATTACGTACAGAAGGGGTCTAAATCTAAGGGACAAATTGGTCCATAGCCATCTTGAGCCTTTGACAAATATGACATGGTTACCGAATCCACCGAATGGTACTTATAAGTGTGGTACCTGTAAAGCGTGCAAGTCCATCCAACAGAAGAAAACTTACACCAGCAGTGTCACTGGACGTGTTTTTAAAAATCGACAGTTCATAAACTGTAAAAGTACCGGCCTGGTGTACCTACTGACATGCAATTGTGGACTCCAATACGTTGGAAAGACTATTAATTAGAGAATTTCGAGTTCGAATTCGGGAACATGTCAGGGACATAAAAAATGGCAATGACACTCCCATTTCTCGTCATGTCTGGGAGGCACACCAAGGAGACCATATGTCCATCAACTTCCAAGGTATTGAGCTGACTAACCCTCCTTATAGAGGTGGTGACATTGACAAAATCGTCACACAGCGGGAGGCTAGATGGATATATGTGATGGATACTGAAAAGCCTAATGGGCTGAATGATTCTGTAAATTTTGCTTGTTTTCTATAAGCCCACTGTTCATTGATGGGTCTCATATATGCTAAACATAAGGACCTGTGCTCTATAGTCTTTTTTCATATATGCGGATACTTTCATCGATATTTCTTAAAATTCATCTGATGCCTGTGAGACCACTATTTTTTATTCTTGAGCTTCTCTTAGACAGATTTTCCTGTATACGTACCGGGCTGTGGCATACCGCGATTAGATCCCTAACAACCAATATATTGATGCGATGCATCTTACTTTTTACTCTGACCATAGGCGGCTGTTCCTATTGGCTGCGGGAGGCGAGCCTCTCCAATGCACGTCATGTGCGGAATCCGGAGTGGGATTGGAGGCGAACGCCGCAGCACCGCCCTGGCAGGGAAGGGCTTTAATGTTAAATATCCGGCATTGTCATATCCGGTTTGTCAGACACCACTAGTTTGGCAGACCAATGTTAAAAGCCAACAGTATGTGTTTGACATAAGCCTAAAACTTACCTATAGAAGCCTCTGATGACGCATGGGCTTAAATACAATTTGTCGATGTAGAAACGCGTCAGGCAGGGAGGATAGGCAGTGTCACTGAATGCCGGTGTGAATGCCGTTCAGTGATAAATGAAATTCTAAGTGTGGCGGGGTGGTTTCTGTGTCTCTAGGAGCAAGTTATCTGGCTGACATTGATACACGATGTGTGACAGCACCACATATTCACCCCAAATTAGTATTGTGTAATACCTGGCTATAGGGGATCGTCTTGACTCGTCTATGCTCAGACGATTTGGTTAGGATACACAATAAGCCTGAATTTTTGTAGCATTTGGGTTGTATGAGCCCCATTTTTTATAAATTAATTCAATAAAATATAATAATTTTTAAACGTTCTTTTTTCAGGCAGTTTGTTTCAGAACGTAACCGTATTTATCGTTAATAACTTTTTTAAAGACCTGGAGGAGACATGAATTATATGAGACTACATGGTTTATGTAGACAGTACAGTAAATAGGCACAGGGCTATAAAGTGGGGGACCATTTTTAGGGTCCAAGGCATTCTGAATCCCCCAGTGGTTCCTAGATTCAGGTTACATTTCCATTAATTATTTTTGAGTTACCAACTAACTCCATGGGCTGTCCAGTCATTGGTGGAAATTTATTAGGAGGTATCGATGTTCTCCGCCCAACAGCACACATCAGGCGAGATATACCAAGAAGTTCCAGTCCTTAGTGGATTCTGCTCTTTACCCACAGGGGCCATGCAGAACATCAGCGCATGGCACTTCTGCCCTGCTCCCTGCCAATAGACTGTGCTAGCCAGGCAATAGCGCAATTCTACACCAGGCAGTGCAGTGTATCATTGCACTGCACTCCCACCAGAAATTTATGAAGAGGCTGGAGCCTCCTGTTAGATTTGGTGCATGTTGGGGGATGGGGACACCATCATAAGCTGCTGCAATTAGGTCCCTGCACGATCCGTTAGGTGCGTTGTCTGCCGGAATCCACATCTGCCGCAATTTATGACGATTGTGCGTCCAAGTTACTGCATGTGTCGCTTCCCGCTGAGGTCCGCCGGAGTTCACCATCTTCCTCCCGATGCATGTAAGTGCTTGGTGTTGTGACACATATTGCTTTGTTAAATTCCGCGCATAGTCCGAATCCGTCGGATCGTCCGACGGCCTGCCCCCGATTTGTGTCGCGTGAAAGCCGGCGCCGATGCACCAAAATCTGATTGCGTACACCAAAAACCCTTTCTAAATGCAACACAACACGGAAATCGTTGGGTATTTTTGACCCTTAGTAAATGAGCCCCATTGTGTTATTTTGTTATTCTGAATACATTTAAGAAGCTTGTTTTTGTGGGAAAACCCCTTTAAATGGAATATTAGCACAACGCAATACGAAAATCTCCCCTCCCCTTTCAATATAAACGCTTCGTGTAAACGCACCCAAAGTAATATAATAACATGATATAATAGCATAGGGTGGGCACTTTTTTATGACTTGCCTAATGAGAAGAGGAGCTAGGTTTATGGTGAAAGCTTCCCAGCTTGTATATGAACTACACACAAACAGTTGCAATGTGAACAGAGTCTTAGACACCAGCAACACCTACTTACCTCTAGATAGGTCTGCTGGGGCTTCTTCAAATTCAGTACATGTAAATTCCCAATCACAGGCCAAGGTCTGGGTCCAGGAGGAGAATCTGCTCTTTTGTTTTGCCGACTTTTCAGAAGATATAAAAGAGTAAAAACCACCACAAAGTAAGGAGCTAGGTAGATGTGGAAATCCATTGCTGTGAGCAGAGCTGAGGGAGGACTGAGGTCTGGCAGATGAATGCAGCTCTGGCTCTCACGCTCCACCTGTGCCTCAGTGATATATTAACATGTTCACAGGTGACAAGAAGTAACAAAAAAAAATCTATATCATATATACGTGTGAGCTCTCCATCCATTGCTGTATTTTCTCTAATTTCGGGTCCATTATTTAAAATAATTTTTGTCCGTCTGGTGTTTTGCTGATTAAATCGGAATCATGTATAATGATTATGTTACAAGTTGTCTTTCTTTTTCTTGGTCTGTCCTCAGCTAATTTATCTTTTCTGTATGTTTAATCTTTGGGTTTTGTTAATGGTCTTATCATCCTTGATTTGCGTTTTTTAATTTCGCATGTTTTTTTTTCCTGAAAATTGAGGTATAAAAAAAGCTGACTATTTTAATGTGGGGGAAAAAAAAACCCTGCAAAATCCAAAATGCCCCTAAATTGCACAAAAACACATCAACACATGAAAAAAACCAAGCGATAACTGTCCCCCAATTTGCCTCTTTTCTCCTTGATTTGTTTGGTTTTTACCTTATTTGGAGGCGGATTCACATATTTACACACAAACGCAAATTTTTATGCCAATATAAAAAACATTTTTTAAAAAAAATTTTTTTATGTTAGCATAAAAATTCTGTTTGTGTGTATATTTTGGCTCGAAAATTCGGGGACTGTTGTCGAAGGTCCTCCTTGCTCCATTGAATTTTACTGACACCGAATCATATTTTTGACCTCTGTTGGAGTTGTTCCATTGTTCTCCATACTTTACATTATTGTGCATTCACATATTTGTTCCAAATATACTCCAGTCCCCAAGTGGAGAATACAATTATGTTGCTGCCTCCACCTTGACCCCCACTGCTGTCAATTACCTGTATTATTATTTTTGGAGGATATTTATCATACGCTGCCGCTCGTGGATTTTCGCAGCAAGATACATCGGGAGGCTGGCGTAGGGCCTGGTGTAGAAATAAACGCAGAGGCCAACTTTTGACACGGCCGGCTGCGTCCCTGATGAGGCTCAGAGGTCCTGATGAATATGCCCCAAAAAAGTTTATCTCCTCGTTTTGCTGTAACGGATTGTCCTAAATTTGATTGTTTGCACTCATCCACAGGATAGGAGAGAACAATCCGATTTGTGGGGTCCAATTTTTTACAAGCAAAACAAACAGGCATTGCTATTAAATCTGGATCATAGTATTATAAACAATCTGCATATTAATCTTTTCATTCCCGTAGTCACGGCCATATAATCCGATTAACATGCGATATGCTGGATATAAGAAGAAAAGTGTTGTGAAAGTCATGTAATAGCAGCTGCCGACCCTGTATACGGTAATTACAGACATGTCGACATAGGATAAGTGACAAGTATGTGAGAACTTGTCAAACCAGTCGGTATGGTATGGGAATGCAATGTCCAGAACGTATGAAGGTACAAATGTATCTACAAGAACAAGGTAACACATAGACTCCCATAGTTTACTACTCATATTTCATATTAACCTGCTAAAGTATGAAATACATATTAGTCATGAGGGAGGATAGCTAAGTGCTCCAAGGCCTATTTCCCACAAGTGGGTTTGGTTCCAACTCACATCAAACTTGCATTAAGTGCTGGATGGAACGTCCAGGCCGAATGCTCGGCAATCGGAACTCAACTGAGTTCAGTTCTGGTTCCTGAGCATTCCGGCTGGACATTCTAGAAAGCACATGATGTGAGTTTGACACATCAAACACAGTCATGGGGTGCAAGCTTGAGGCCGGCGGCACACGTGGCTCTTTGAACCCGTTTTTGGACCGTTTTTTAAGCAGTTCATTAAAAAAACGCAAGATTTGATGAAGATGCTGATTTGATGTTGAAATGTATTACCCACCCAATAAAATATTTGCTCCTCTCATCTTTTTGCTTTGTAGTGTTTGTATATACAACCCCATTTTTTCCATACCAAGTACCCAAAATTGTTTAACATTTTAAAGTTTTGAGCTGTGTGAAGGATACTTTTTTGTGTAAGGAACTATAGTTTTCATCATTTCATATAATATTGGAGAATGGCTCATACTCCAATATTTTGTGGAACACAAACAGTGAAAAGAGAAGGGTTTTGGGTACTTTGATGCTTCCGCTACGGTTTTAATCAAGCATTTTTTTAGGCCCGTTCCACACTTGCGAGTGTGATGCGATGAACATGTCAGTTCACTCCCGCGGTGCAGCGTTAGGGCCGTGCGTTCCCGGCTGCATGCGTTGCGAGTGTGATGCGAGTTCATTGCATCACACTCGCAAGTGTGGAATGGGCCTTAGAGATTGGGGGTCATTTACTAAGGGCCCGATTCGCGGTTTCCCGACGTGTTACCCGAATATTTCCGATTTGCACCGATTTTCCCTGTATTGCCCTGGGATTTTGGAGCACGCTATCGGATTGTGGAGCATCGACGCTGGCATGCACGCAATGGAAATCGGGGGCGTGGCCGAATGAAAGGGTCGCGGGACTCGCGCTTACCTTCACTAGGTATAGGTCGGTGAACTTCAGTGCATTCTGGTGGGCCTCGGCAGAGTTCAGCGCAGCAGCGCCACCTGGTGGACATAGGAGGAACTACCTTAGTGAATCCCGGCCGGACCCGAATCCACCGCAGAGAACGCGCAGCTGGATCGCGAATGGGCCGGGTAGGCAAATCTTCCCCAATGTGTTCAGTGTTGAGTTTGGACAGTGAAATACAGATTTATATTCCAGGGTTATAGCTCTGGGAGAAATGCTGTCCTCACACTGCTGTGCTCTTAGCTCTTTCCATTAAACTATTCTATAGTTCCTCCCTTCTGCTCTGAGTGCCTGTTGTAACTAGAGGTCTGCTGCGGCGTGTACACAGAGCACATGGGATGGACTGTGGAGAAGATTAATGAACAGAACTAACAGCACAGCAGTGTGAGGACACATCCGCAGTGCACTTGAAGGATTATTATAGAAGGATTATTATAACCACGCCTTTCTATGGTGACACTTTTTATAAAATATAGGGCCACATTTATCACTTGTTTTTTCTGTTGTTTTTGCGCCTTTTCGTTTAGGCGCACCGTTTTTGCGCCCGTTTTGCGATTAAACGTCAAATTAGCCACGCAGCTAAAATAACCACCTTTCCCTCATCTATTGTTCAATTCCAGATGTTTTGCTGCGCCTAATGATATTCATCACGTGCGACTTTTGCAATTAGGCGCACAAACGGGCGCAAAAACACTCCAGCCCGAAGGTGGCGTTATCTGAGAAGAAAGCACTGAGCCCCTTTGCAGAAGAGCTCATTTCTAGCAGCAAAGCTCAGCCAGACGCTAGTACAGATCATACAGACATGAGATACTCTGCAGACACTAGAACATATAATACAGACATGAGATACTCTGCAGACACTAGAACAGTGGTGGCGAACCTATGGCACGGGTGCCAGAGGTGGCACTCGGAGCCCTTTTTGCTGGCACTCAGGCCATTGTCCAAGGACGGAGTTCACCAAACACTGAACTTAAGAGATGCTGCTCTCAGCGCTATTTTAAAGTGACACTTTATTGGCTGTTTGGAACTGCGTGGAAAGTAAGAAGGTGTTGATAGAACTGCATTATCTTTGGAGGTCATCTTGCTGGACCCACCATTTCTTCATGTACAAAGTGACCCTGGAAAGAAGCTACAATGATAGTTTGAATTTGCCTTCCTTCTGTCAACTATATTTTGGATGTAGTTTGGGCACTCTGTCTGTAAAAGGTTCGCCATCACTGCACTAGAACATATAATACAGACATTACATACACTGCAGACACTAGTAGAGATAATACAGACATTAGATACATTACAGACACTAGAACAGATAATAGATACATTAGATACATTACAGACACTGGAACATATAATAGATACATTAGATACATTACAGACAGGAGCTGCAGACTCTATTTACAGTTCATCACCTTCTATTTACAAAATATTCTGCAAAACGCTGAGCTCACAGCAAGAGAGAGGAGAACTTTGCAGAATGTTGCAGATAGACATACAAATGTCCCCCATGTAATTCTACACAGTATCACCAGTGTGTCTGAGGGGGATATTGTGCAGAATTACAGGGGTGCAGCAGGAGACCAGCACTGGGAGATCCCCTCCAGGAGAAGCCCCTGCTGAGGAGGTCACTGGGTGCAGGGTGTCACACACCTGGGTGCTGCTGTGAGTGTTATCTTCATTCTGGGCTGTGGGAGAAGCAGAGAGGAGCTTGTAGCAGGATCACATGTAAGTGTCCGAATCTAACATTGCGCCTAAACTGCGCCTAAACTGTGTTAAAGTAAAGTGATTAATAAGAGGCAGGAAATATACTTATCACAGATGGTTGTAGCTTGTGATAATTCTGGCAAAACAGTGCGCCCGAATTTAGGCGCAACTACTACACTTAGGCGCACAAAAGTGATAAATGTGGCCCATAATTTATAAATAAAATAATATTTTCAAATTTCTCCCAATCAACCGCACCTCACCCGAACCTGGACAGTAGCAAAATACAACAAAAATGACAGATGCACTTTAATCATTAATGATTGTTCTGACCTAGGGGACCAGTATTACTCGCTGGCGTTGATGATTATAGATTTTCCTAGATTCAATCTATTTTATTATCTTGAAAACTTCAACATGATACAGTAACAATTGTAGTTAATGCAAAACAATTGTTTTACTTGCCTTTTAGATATTTTGCACCTCTTATTTAATAATTTTAAAACAAATTGCAGTAGTGATTCTCCCTCTCAAAACAAACGGAACAATAGCCATGTAGCAATCCTCACCTTCCCATCCTGAGTAGCACAGAATAGGGTATTTTCCTATGATATATATATATATACTGTATAATGATAAAATGTAAAGGGGTATTCCTCCCACAAAAAAAATTTTCTTAAATTTACTCAGGATAGCACAATAACACATTCTCTAATTCACTGTTATAAAAATGCAGCATTTCACAGATATAAGGCCAACCTGTCTCTATCAGTCCTGCTGTACACAATTTCAGTTGCCCCTAGACACGACCCTATAACTTCTGACTTAGGGTTGGGGATACAGATGAGCGAGTATACTCGTCCGAGTATACTGCTCGGTCTAGTATTAGCATACTCGGACCGGCCATACTCTGACCGGCTCATTGCTCGGATGAGTATCTCGCCGGCTCGAGATCGAGCATTAAATTAATAAAAGACAGTGAAAAACAGTGTTTACAGTGCAGAATAACACATTACAGATGTTTTACTTGTAAGAACACAATGAAATAACACTATTCTTCACTTTGCAGGTGTTCGCGCGTGTCTCCCGCTAAGTTAGGAGATGTTCGGAACATCTGGAATGTGAAGAATATTGTTCTTTCAATGTGTCCTGCACTTCAATGGTCCTGTGTTCACTGTTTTCACTGTTTTTATTCTATTCTTCACTTTGCAGATGTGCACGCACATCTCCGAACCGGAAGACACACGCGAACACCTGCAATGTGAAGAATAGAACAGTGAACACAGGACCATTTAAGTGCAGAACACATTGAAATAACACTATTCTTCACATTCCAGATGTTCGTGCACATCTCATAACTTAGCGGAAGACACGCGCGCACACCTGCAAAGTGAAGAATAGTGTTATTTCAATGTGTTCTTACAAGGAAAACATCTGTAAACATCTGTAATGTGTTATTCTGCACTGTTCTTTTTATGTTTTCTTTCAGTGAAAAAATGCTTGAGTCTCCCATTGACTTCAATGGGGTTCGTTATTCGATACGAGCACTCGAGCATCGGGAAATGTTCGTATCGAATAACGAGCACCCGAGCATTTTAGTGCTCGCTCATCTCTAGTTGGGGATGACATTTTGCCTTACTGTCTGATGGCCGTGGAGCTCTCTGCACTCTAGCCCTGCCCCCTGCAGTCCAGGACTGAGCTCACTCACTGATGCACACTGATACACAGACACTTACTTCCTGACGGCCACAGAGTACGGAGTGTAAAGCTACAGACAGATAAGTTCTTTATCTGGGGAGGGGGAGGAAGGCACAGCAGATGTAGTATGTTGTGGAATAACAGAGATATAGGAGAGCGTCATAGTGTGTAATAGGCATTTCATGGATCTCATCATCTCTGATCTGTCTCATCTCTCTTTCTATGTGTCAGATACTAGTGAATGTTCAGAAGCTAAATGAAAGTGTATATAAACCTGTAACCTGATAACGTAACCACATTGTCAGCTCATAGAACTAGATGGATCATAATGGAGCAAACTTTCGTCAGACTTTCCGACATCTTTGGGTTTACATGGCTGTGACAGGTATTTGCACTGGGATGGTGTCACACTCAATCAGATTTTGCGACGGAAATTGGAGGGCGTGCCATCGGACGATCCGACTGATGTGGACTGAGCGCGGGATTTAATATTCAAATTGTGTTGCAAGACAATGCACTTACATGCACCAGGAAGAAGAAGGTAAACTCCGGCGGAACTGAGTGGGAAAGCGACACATGCGGGATATCGGGCGCACGATCTTAGTGAATCATGGCACAGTGCATTCTTGTCAGACAATACACTTCGACAGACAGGTAAGTAATGTGCTCCAATATGTCTGCTCACACTCTGGAATATTACACCGACCATCACTGACCATCACTGAGTGATAGGAGCTAAAACAGCTATAAAAATGAGTCAAATCGTAAAGTAAAGGGTTTAAAATGATCTTTATTGTGTTAACATCACTAGAGGATTGAAATTTGAGAATTTTCTTTAATTGGAAAACCCCTTTAAGCATAGCATAAATAGGATATTATTAAAATAGGCTTATCAGTTATAAAATGAAATACATAATAGTCCATCGTATACATATTTTTTTATAGTGCAAAACACATAATGGCTCATATCTATCATAAATAGTGCAAACTGCTTCATGAATCTGACGCTCCCTGCACTGCTCTGGTAGAGTGCACCAACATTTTTGGGTGCACCTTTAACATAGGGCATGCAACACAATTCTGTTGGACACTGCATGATAAAGGTGTTGAAAACACACAAATGTGTGGCGGACACTTCTTAAATACATGTGCAAACAGTGTTCTTTTCACTGGCGCAAACACTTTAATAAATTTGAGCCATGTGTTATTGTATCTGCACCAAAAAATCCCGGGATTTTACATTTTTTGGCGCAGAATAGTTGCGGATCATTTAAAATGAGTTTGCACCAGAAAGAACAAATGTTTCCGACTATCCCGACTCCTCCAGGTTTTATTGGCGCTTGTGGGTGTGGACTAACTTTTCCACATTATCTGTCACATTTATGTGTATTTTGTCAGCGTTTTTTGGCGCAAAATTTGGCGCACAATAGACCAGGGAAAAAATTGGTCAGAGAGTAAAATTGAGTTGAGGTCCATGTAAGATTTTGGTGCACATCTTATTGATGTCGGCATTTTTATGGTGCGCGACTCATTATTACCATCTACCCATTAATTACTAACAGCCGTGCGCCACTTTAATTGGGCTGTGCTTTCCAGAGACTGATCTCCAATGCCGATAGTCGTTCTTGCGCCAGAAATAGTAAGACCCCCCATTGTGTTTCCCAAATGGAGACAGCTGTGCATTTTTACTTTTTACCTCCAACCCCTGTGGAACCTGTCTTTCAGCTTCTTCTATGTGTGTGCAATAAAAAAAAATGTTGTTTGCCGAAAACTGTAGCTAGTGTACTCTGCCCTCACTTGTGACCTCTAATGAATAGTGCAGCAGCCAGTTTAAAGGAAATTTAAAGGAGAGTTGGACATCACTAGTCTCTATCTGTAACAGATTCATCATTGTGATGATGAGTCCGTCGCAGGTTATTACTGTTGAATTCCACATACAGACCTTCTTCTAGCTGGTGTCAAACTGTGAGCTACAATGTGGTTCACCCTCCTTTATTTTTGCTGCATATATACTATTTTACTCCCAATCACACCCCCTTCTCTGCCGACCTTGCCCCTTTTCAGATCGTCGCTTTCCTTTGTCAGACAAGTCATAAAAGAGGGGAAAAACTGGTCTAAGCCTTCATGAATGTGTCTGAAGGTGGTTTATCATTCCATAAGTCTGGTCAAAGTGGCTTTATGCATTGGCCTATTGGGGCACATATACTAAGGGTCCGCACGGCGCATTTTTGTCGGGTTTCCCGACTATTTCGGATTTGCGCCGCATTTAAGTGGTGTTTTTGGCGCACGCGATCGGATTTTGGCTTGCACGTGACACAAATCGGGGGGCGTGGCCAACGGACAACCCAACTGATTCGGACTAAGCGCCGGATTTAGGTTCGCCACCACTGGTCTAGACACATAAACCTTTGCCATATCATAGAGATGACTGTGGAAGTGGTGAAATCCCTCTACCTCCACAACACTCTGCAGGAGACTCCTGTAAGCATAAAGCTGCAGAACCACAAGTCTCTTCTGCTGGCTAAATAAAAAGCAACAGCTCAGTTTTCCCAGTTGCTTCAAGAAATAAAAAAAAGAAAAACATTAACATATTTTAGGACAACTCATTTTCTGTAGGTGAGTATAATAGAATAAAAAACCTCACCGGACTAAGGTCCTCTGTTGCCAATACTTCATGTTGGCATCATTTTACCTCTTGTTTGGGCCTGGTGACCACTTTAGCCAAACACGGTGACCTCAGCACACATAAAATTTCACTGCCAGTAAGGTTGTGAATCGGAGCATTACAGAGCTTTGGTTATCATGTTGTAATATTGGGGTTCATTTACTAAGGGTCCGAACGCCGAACTTTCGTTGGGTTTCCCGAATATTTCCGTTTTGCACCGAATTGCCCCGGGATTTTGGCACACACGATCGGAATGTGGCGCATCGGCGCCGGCTTGCACGTGAAAAGAAATCGGGGGGCGGGCCGTCAGACAACCCGGTGGATTCGGACAAACACAGAATTTTCAAAAAGGATTTGTGCCACAAGATCAAGCACTCACATGCACCAGGAAGAAGCAGGTGAACTCGGCGGACACATGCAGCAGCGACACATGCAGGAACTCAGACGCACGATGTTAGTGAATCGCGTCGGACCCGAATCCTCGTCGGACAACATACCACGGAATCGCGACGGGACCCGGTAAGTAAATCTGCCCCATTGGGGGTCATTTACTAAGGGCCCGATTCACGTTTTTCCGACGTGTTACCCGAATATTTCCGATTTGCGCCGATTGTACCTGAATTGCCCCTGGATTTTGGCACACGCGATCGGATTGTGGCGCATTGGCGCCGGCATGCGCGCAACGGAAATTGGGGGCATGGCCGAACGAAAACCCGATGTATTCGGAAAAACCGTCGCATTTAAAAAACGAAAATGTGTCGCTTGGGACGAGCTTACCTTCACTTGGTCCAGCTTGGTGTATTGAAGTGCGTTCAGATGCTTTTCAGCGCAGCGGAGGAACTACCATCATAAATCCCGTCCGGACCCGAATCCAGCGCAGAGAACGCAGTAAATCTGCCCCATTGTGTTAAAGGAAACCAACCACATCAATTTAGTGGTTTTAACCCAAGCATACTTACATGCAGGTTTGTGCCCCCTTAAACAGGATCCGTTCTTTATTTAGCTGGTATACTTATTTTTTTGTGAAAATGAACTTTTACAGATAATCAAATGAGCCTCAGGAGCTCCTATGTATGTCACAGAATCCCTTTCTGGTTCTATCGTCTGCTTATTATTCCCAATTTCTTCTCTGTTTATTTCCGTCTTTTCCCTCCCTTCCTCTGTCAAAGATCAAGTGACAGTATCTTTTTCACAAACAATAAGCCACTAATAGCTAAATGAAGAAGGGAACCTGTTTGAGAAGGCACACACCAGCAATTAGGTATGCTTAGGTTAAAAACGTTAAATCCATTTGGTTGATTTACTTTACATTTTTTTATTTAATCAAAATAATTCACAGAAATAAACAATTTTAACAAATTTAACTCAAACTAAATGAAAAACCACAGATCAGAATCTAGGATTAATGACATTCTATCACAACTTAACATTGTAATATTTTTATCTTCTGGCATATCATATTTTTATTGGAGATATTATGTAGCGGGTATAGTGTAATTAATTATTTCAATTACGGGGCACAGCACAAATCATATGAGGTCTCGGTGCATTTGTAAGTCCACCGGCAGGTGAGAAATCAAATTCAGTTTCCCTTGGTGGGAAATGGAAGGAAAAATTCTGTAGAAGGGTTGTAAAAAATATGAAAAGCTCCATTCTTGCAAGTGTTTCCCCGGCACAAGCTCTACGACCTAAAATGGAAAATAAAAAAAGCTGGAGTAAAAATAATGTATTGATAAATTCCAATAAGAATCAAAACTCTTAAGAAGCAGGATAACTATTTTAGGCAGTGGTGCATGTTTTGGTAGAGGACACAGGTGTCAGTCTGGAGTTCCTTGCGCCATTGGAGCAAACGGCCCAATATCAATATTGTTAAGGGTTTATTATGAGACCCCTAACCAGCAGTGACATACCAGTACAGACAGATAATTTAATTCACTCCTATTTACTAGGCCAAAAATCGCCACGTGATTCTTTAATCTAAATTCTGTGGAATAGGAAATGTATATTTATGCAGACAAGGAGGCTCCAATGACCATGTGACTGCAATGTCTAAGAACAGCTTTATGGATCTATTAAACTCGTACAACAAAGCGACTCTGTTGGATCAGGGAACTGACCTCTTTTGTGCCTTGGTGTGTAACATCATGCCGAGAATCTTGCTGGTCATATTATCTTAGAGAGAATATTATGTACCGTATGTACTCTAGTATAAGCCGACCCAAGTATAAGCCGAAGGCCCCTAATTTTACCAAAAAACCTGGTAAAACCTATATTTTTTTTAGTCGAGTATAAGCTGAGTTTGGGTTTTCAGCACATTTTTTTGTGCTTAAACTAGTATTATACTAATACGCATATAACCAAAATGACCAAATGGTGGGATAAGAGAGGACCAGTCTGACCCTTTATAATGGTTTGCCAACATTCTACTGGAAGTTAGGGACACTATGTTGCATTATTATATCAGAAAATGGGACAACCACATAATTGTATTACGTTGAATATTGCACATTACCAAATGCCATAGTGTGTAGGTTATACTTACCTGCAGAGAATGGCATGAAGGCTTCTTTCTTTTGAAAATCTCCTTTGAAGTCAAGAAAATGCGAAGGATAAAATTCATCAGGTTTCTCAAACTGTGTCTTGTCTCTCAACACTGAGGTCAGTAATGGGATTATATAGGTGCCCTGTGGTAAAAAATAAAATATATTTTATAATATTGTAAAAAGCTTTTTGGTCCCAACAAAGAAGACAGCTGTATATGTTGAATATAGTTTACAGTATATAATGATCAAATATTGAGAGGGCCATAGTCTATTATTGGTATAATGTGAGGATACAGTGTGGTCAGTTGTGGTAAGAGGAGTATATGTGATATATACCGTGGGGCACAGTGTAGACAGTTGCAGTGTTAGTGGATATATAATATAAGTGAAGACCCAGAAGGGTTGGTTGTGGTGTAAGAGCTATATTAGATATATGAAGGGGCACAACATGGAGAGTTGTGTTATACAAGAAGTACAGTGTGGTCAGTGGTGAGGACTATATATTATTTAGAAGCATAGTTTTGCTATTCAGGGACACTATACATAAGGGACTGTAGTATCAACCCCCCTCCTTCTGTACAATGACCTCTATATAGATAAAACTGACCAATCATTACATCACCACTGACAATAGATGATGTCACAGCTTATCTCCTCCCCCTCCCTGTACAATGACCTCTATATAGATAACACTGACCAATCATTACATCACTACTGACAATAGATGATGTCACAGCTTATCTCCTCCCCCTCCCTGTACAATGACCTCTATATAGATAACACTGACCCATCATTACATCACTACTGACAATAGATGATGTCACAGCTTATCTCCTCCCCCCTCCCTGTACAATGACCTCTCTATAGATAACACTGACCCATCATTACATCACTACTGACAATAGATGATGTCACAGCTTATCTCCTCCCCCCTCCCTGTACAATGACCTCTCTATAGATAACACTGACCCACCATTACATCACTACTGACAATAGATGATGTCACAGCTCATCTACTCCTCCTCCCTGTACAATGACCTCTATATAGATAACACTGGCCCATCATTACATCACTACTGACAATAGATGATGTCACAGCTTATCTCCTCCTCCTCCCTGTACAATGACCTCTATATAGATAATACTGACCCATCAGTACATCACTACTGACAATAGATGATGTCACAGCTTATCTCCTCCTCCCTGTACAATGACCTCTATATAGAGAACACTGACCCATCATTACATCACTAGTGACAATAGATGATGTCACAGCTTATCTCTCCTCCTTCCTGTACAACGACCTCTATATAGATAACACTGACCCATCATTACATCATTACTGACAATAGATGATGTCACAGCCTCTCTCACCTTGTAAGTAACCGAATTAACATCAGTGTACTGATGTTATCTACACTATGAGCAAATACCTGCACAGTTTCACCATTTTACTTACTTTTGGAATAAAATATCCTTTGAAGGTGACATCTTTGGTTGTTTCATGACCTAAATTAAGAGGGATAATGTCGGCGAACCTCTGGATCTCATGTATGACGGCATTTGTGTAAGGCATTTGTACTCGGTGGCTGTACATGGGCTGCGCTGATCCAATGACTCTTGAAATCTCTTCCTGGACCTTTTCTAAATAAAATTTTAAAAACTTCAGCATTAATGTGAGTATCTTGGTAATTCACTGTACAAGATTTCTTTCTTAATAGACCCATCTAATATACATAAGCCGCCTTTTTAAGTTACGATTTTACTGCTAGTATAAAAAAGGGGGGTATTATGGAGAAAAAGGCATGCACCAAACATTAAAGGGGACCTACCACCACAAATCTTCCTATAAAGGTAGATTGGGTGGTAGGTGGATGAATGGGATGTGAGGATAGCCCTTTTAAGGGCTAATACTTACGTCCCCGCACTTTTTTAGTAACTTTTATCAAACTTTTATGCTAATTTTATTATGCGGCTACTCCTACTCACCATCTTCGGCGTGGTCACTGCTCCGAAGCCGGGGCTGCACAGGCGCGGGCCTGCTGTTCTGCGCATGCGCAGACTGCAGGATCGTCGGAAGAGGGTGCACAGCTACGAGCAACTGCATGCCGAAAATGGTGAGTAGCAGGAGAAAAGAGGCTACCGGGGCGTGGAGTAGCCGCCTTGTGTAACCTCAGATGCGGCTACTCCACGCCCCAGTAGCCGCTTAATAAAATTAGCATAAAAGTTTGATAAAAGTTAGTAAAAAAGTGCGGGGACGTGTGGATTAGCCCTTAAAAGGGCTATCCTCACGTCCCATTGATCCACCTACCACCCGATCTACCTTTATAGGTAGATTTGTGGTGGTAGGTTCCCTTTAAATACATTGGAGGAAATTCATTAATGTATCTCAGGCCTGGACTTTGCAGAGCTGGTCACCGCTAGTTTGCACCAGATTCATCATTGTGATAAAGAATCTGGACTGTCAAGTCCTACTTTTAGAACTGCTTTTAGCTGGTGAACCATTTTTTGATGCACTGACATATAGCCACACCCATTTTTTTCAAACCAAAAAGTTGTCCAAAAGCCTTCATAAATGTGTCGGAAGGCATTGTAGACTTTTTTTTAGACTAAAGATTTTTTTGTGTCCATGTTATCTATATAGAGGAAGGAAATCCTATTTGAAAGAAAAATTAACCATAAGAAGTAATGTAACTACCAGCAAAGTTGCTCGAGTAGGACAGGACACTGAAAATGTAAAGCTGTTACACTAAGAAAACAAACATTGCCAAAAACAGAAATATAGTGAGCACACGTTACTAAAAAATATACGTTTATTAATTATGCTTAAAAATAGAACATCACACAAATATGGGTGGTTACATGGCAAAGCCAAAAAGGTGCTGGGCAGCAAACATATATAATGGACATTAGGCAAAGTAGTACAAAATATCATAAAGTGCATAGTGCAGAGCCTAAAATGCAATACATCCTAAGCAAATCAAAGAGGGTAATTACAGAGCAAGGAGACAAATCACAGTGGGGGTCATTTACTAAGGGCCCGATTCGCGTTTTTCCGACGTGTTACCCGAATATTTCCGATTTGCACCGATTTCCCCTGAATTGCCCTGGGATTTTGGCGCACGCGATCGGATTGTGGCGCATCGGCGCCGGCATGCACGCAACGGGAAATCGGGGGGCGTGGCCGGACGAAAACCCGACGGATTCGGAAAAACCGCTGCATTTAAAAAAAAATTGTCGCTCGGGACGTGCTTACCTTCACTTGGTCCGGCTCGGTGATTTCCAGTGCGTTCCGATGCTTTTCAGCGCAGCAGCGCCACCTGGTGGACGTCGGAGGAACTACCTTGATGAATCCCGGCTGGACCCGAATGCACCGCAGAGAACACGCCGCTGGATCGCGAATGGACCGGGTAAGTAAATCTGCCCCAGTATATACCATAAAGATAGGACATAATGAGGCGCATGGAGGGAGAGCTGCCCAGCACCTCCCAGACACGTGTTTCGCCCACAGAGGACTTTGTCAAGGGGTGGTACTGTAGCGAACGCAAGGGGATTAAATCATGGAAGCCGAACAATGAAACAAAAGATACACACCTTCGCCAGCTGATACGGACAGGAGGTGGAGGGAAGACGTAAGGCGCATGGTCCGTGGCTTGTGCGACCGCGCGGAAGGGGGGCGGGGCATACACATCACCCGGGGCAATCACATGATCCGGACGATGCAATGAACCGCTGCCCAGGCTGATCAAACACTCTTGTGAGCAGCCAGTCAAAACAGTCATTCCATCCATAAAAAAGGGCAATGATTAATATACATTCCACCAGCCAACAAAACATTTGATAACGTATTAATATATTGGGGCACATTTAATTACAGGGTCACCCGATTTCACAGAAAGTGCATTGTCCGTCTATAATGCACCGTGCCGTGCACCGTGCCACCTGATTTGTGTCACATGGTAGCCAGGGCAGCTGCACCAAAAAAAGGGATGCATGCGACAAAATAACAGCGCAGACACTTCTAAAATACCTGTGCAAGCCGTTTTAGCTTCGAATACGCTTCACAGTCCGACAAAAGTGCAGCGCTCAACCCTTAGTAAATTAGCCCCAATGTGATTACTCTCATATTTGTACCTTGGATACTTGGATATTTTATCATAAAAAGGAGTCCCCAGTTCAGAGTGGTGGATGTTGTCTCCATTCCAGCTGAAAATAAGTTTCTTACAAGTTTTGTTAGATTCTCATGGTGGAAATATGAATGGGAATTTTCTGCTTCCTGAAAATGAAATCAATAAAAGGGAATGCATTATAAAAATCTCAGCAGTTTTAAATCAATTCTGCACCAGATGCAGTAGTCTCCTTTCTGGTTCAGTTAACTTATTGAGATGTGTAAAGTGCTTATCCTATCAGCATTGGAACCAGGATTCTGACATCACATAAAGGGCCTGGGTATCAATCCTCACTGCTAGTTCTAGTTTGCACTTGACAAAGCTTTCGTGTATTCTGTCTGCTTATTTCTTGTATATTCTAAACCCTTGGTTTCTCTTTCTGGTTATCCCTTTTGTCTATGGATTTGGTACTTCATTGTTCTCTAGGTTCTGACCCAGCACTGATGATTTTTCTTAGTTTGTTTGTCCTCACTTTGTGATTTTTTTTGACATTTGGCAATGTACTTCACTTTTGCTTTATTCTGCTTACTTCAGAGTTATCAAGTGAAACCTAGTACAAGACAGATTTTGTTATGTACAAATTTTCAAAGTAGAAATTTGGGTGCAAAATCCTTCTACTCCTCTCCTGGTGGGAGTTTCCCATAAAGTTATATAGTCATCTGTGCTTGGAGCATTTGTCCACTAATCTGTGGTAGAGGCTTGGGTAAAATTACACTCGAGAAATTTGGGTGCCAAAATCCTTGCCAAAATCTGTGTGTAAACATACTCTTAAGCTCCAGCCTGTGCTGTGATCAGTCCCAGAATAAATGTTCTCAGACTAAAAAAGAATAAAACTAAATTTACGGCTTCCACAAATGTAGATTAGAAACTTTCTAAAAACATGACAATAAAGTCATTGATACAAAACATAAAGTCTTACTCTACCTCTTTTTGTCTGACAAGAAAGACGTCAATTAAGCTTCGTTGATCATTTTCATCCAAGTTCTTCAGATGTTCCACAAAGGTTCTATTTATAAAATCGTAGAGTTCTGCAATATTTTTTATGATTGTTTTGTGACTACCCGGAAACAACTCAAGGAACGGGAATATGTTATAAAGCTGGAAAAATATTTAAAAGGAATTATGAATCTCCAATTCAAGGAAAGAAGAGAAAACATTATACTAGACTTGTTTTTATATTAGTTTTTTTTTTATTAAAAAACTTTACATCTTGTGTTCTGTGTGGCCCAATGTTGGCCCCATTTCACAGAACAGGGTTGTGATGAACTTTCTTGCCCATCTAGACTATGGAACATGGACTAAGCATTATTCTTCACTGCCCCGTGACTCCTTATTTCATTTGTATATGACCTAAAATAAAAAATATTTGTCCGGGATGGGGCTGCTTAAAAAAATAATGCCGGTGTCCCGTGGAGTTTTACAGGGGCACACCACCCATCCCCATATCCTAACACTGTATCATGCGCTGCAATATAGGGCAGGTGAGCGTGACCGGCCACCTTGGCAAAAACTGAACTCCATGCAACTTCCTTGCCTCTGTAAACAAACAGGGTCACAGCCGTGGGACACCGTTTGGGACCGCAGCGGTAAGTGAATGTCTATGAACCAGTGTGGCTAGCTCTGTGTACCACTGCCTAATCTGTGTGCGCTATATAAATAAAGGAATTTTTTTTAAGCAGCCTCCTCCCAGCCACATACATTTTGTTTTTAGGGATCGGGCAACTCCTTTAAAAATCTAGTTTTCTAGTATTGTGATAACGACGTTGGGGCACATTCACTTGCCTGGTCCAGTCCCGATCCCGCGGCGCGTTGTCCGACGAGGATTCGGGTCTGCCGGCATTCACTAAGATCGTGCGCCCGATATCCAGCAGGTGATGCTGCTGTGCCGAGGTCCGCCGGAGTTCACCTTCTTCTTCCTGGTGCATGTAAGTGCTTGATCTTGCGACACAAATCGCTTTTTAAATTCCACGTTTTTCTGAATCCGTCGGGTTGTCTGACGGCAACACCCCCTGATTTCTGTTGCATGAAAGCCAGTGCCGATGCGCCACAATCCGCTCGTGTGCGCCAAAATCCCGGGGCAATTCGGCGCAAATCAGAAATATTCGGGAAACCCAACGAAAGTGCGCCGTTCGGAACCTAAGTAAATGTGCCCCATTATCTTGGAACCTTTATCCTGTCCTATCTATTAATTTTTCCCTTGTTGACAACTTTTAATGAGTATATCAAGACACATCTGAGAATCCCTCTAATTCATTGTTAATTATCCTCAATGTTTTTGCCAGTAAATACTGTATACAAAACATTTTGTCTGTGACATTACCGCAACCATTGGACTCCCCAAAAGTCTAATATTCTCATTTGTCAGGCTTAGCAGTCTCTTAAATTGAGGGTCACCGTAGTTCATTCGCTTCCCAAGTAAAATTGCCACAATTATATTTGCCACCGCAGCATTCATGATCATGGTGGTTTCAAATGGCTTCCCTAAGGAGAGAGAGAACAAAAATGAGTAAAATATTTTTTTATAATTCTGGTATGGAGAGCTGGTAAGCAGGGCGGGCTGAAACATCCTTGGTCTAGCGAATTTATCATAACTGGCACTAGCATTCTGGTACACTTTTCTAATGGAATCTTATGTTAAATAAGACCTGGTGGAGCTTTCATCTGGGTGCACGTGCCATGGGCGGACATGCGAGGCTGGCGTTAAGCTTTAATATGCACATTTTTATTCATTGTTTCATTTTATACCAATAAATTCCAACTTTCAAGGCGTACTACGAGATTCTCGTGTATGTTTCTTCCAGTGGTCCACTGTGGTGAATGGTGGAAACGGAGGAGGAATAATTGCAGCCATTGGGGGCTGAATGGTGAACTATTCTAGTCGGAGGATCCTTGAGTTTATGCTATCAAGTGAGAGAAGAGCAACACTAAAGGAGGAGAGTTTGTGTAACATCCCATTGAAGGAGAGTGGAGTAGTTGCAACATTTGGAGCTCCGGTCAGATAAGAAAACATTTTTATCTTCTATATATTTTAACTGTGGGACTATATTTCTGGATCAGTCCTGGACTGTTTGAGGTTCCTTAAGAGTGAAGAGTGCAACACGGTACTATAGAAACTTTACTATTCTGGCATAAACAAACTTCTACTAGTTCAATGCCACACAAAGCCAGATTCATGACTTGCGACTTGTAGAAATTAAAATCCCAGACACAAGTAGACTATAAGAGCATCTAATAAAGGGCCAAAGCCACCTTAATGAATCTGATGGGCAGCAAAGCTCCAAAGACAGACCTAGAACTGTCCCATGGAGCCTAATGATAAATCTCCCTCAATAGGGCTGTAAGGAGACTCCACTTTTTCAGAGACACAGCAACCTGGAACAAGATTGCTGGAAACCCATTTCCCAACAGTGATACATCCCAAAGCAGTGCAGCAGTAGCTACCAAATGTTTGAACGACCATGGCCACCAATGCAGCATGAGGAGCCGGGCAACTTCTAAAAATGACCTAATGGAAATCTACCATTGGATATGGCTCCCACCTACTATGTATCCATGCTGTACTTCTTACATGAGGTACCACAGGTGTGTGTGCTGTGTTTTTTTTTATCTTGTGTTGCATTCATTGTTGCATTTGCCATGAATTTTCATTCCGTCTGGCTTTTATTTGTAGGTGTCAGCATGTAGCACGGGTGACCCCTAGAGCTCATCATAACTGCTACATGTTACATCTTCCCTTCCTATACTTATAGCCCTTTACTTTCAAATATTAATGCATAATGTGGAGGACAGGGTGATAATCCATCTCTCTGTGTCCTCCTGAAAATCATCTGATATTAAGTATACAGTCAGGGAGGCAGAAATGTCATCTTTTACTCTATAACTGTATTACTGGAACCGGTGTAACCATCATGAGTAGCTGTGAGACCAAGAGAGTTGATTTTCCCTATAGAAACTCTGTGTGGTATGTTCTATACAGTTTTCTCATAAGAAAGTTCCTCATGAGACAACAGTAGGATTAGCCTCTTGGCTCACACAACCATATTTTTTCAATTCTTCCCAATCTCTTTAAGTTCTGTACTTGGTTGTCCTGGTTTTCAGCATCTAGGAAGGATAGTTGTAAGGTCAGTTCTCCATGTCTTACCTTTAAAAGATGCAAAATGATTATTTAGGTGCACACATTCTTCAATAATTTTCTCTTCTATGGTGCTCTTCCCCATGCCGAAATCCCGGAGTGTAGTTATTGTAAATCTTCTCATTATCTTCCAATTTTCCCCTTTTGAAGAAACAACTCCTAAAAAAATGTACATTTTTAAAAAAAATTAATTTTAGGTGTACAGAAGAGAAATATTCTTATTCTGAGACTTAAAGGGAACCTACTATTAGGAATCTGCCGTTTTAGATCTGATGGTAGGTTCCTCTTTTTGTGCTCTGCCCTAAACAGTTTTTCTTTAATCCTCTGCTGATATAAAAGTTATCTAACAAATATGCAAATTATCAGCAGAAGCTACTGGGACTTGGAGTAGCCTAACTGGGCTGTGGAAGCAAAGGCTACTCCATGTACCCCCAGCTACCCCAGTAGCTTCTGCTGTCCGATCTCCTGGTGCATCCTCGGTGTCTGATGTAAGAAGACACCAGGGACCAGAATCTAAGTGTCACCCGGTCTTCACCGGAGCCCGCCGCAAAGCAGGATGGTCCTGCTGCAGCGTGGTACCACCAGGTCGTTCAATAGACGCGACTTGTCCACGGTGGCAGCCAAGGTCGAGGTACAGGATCACTAGGCAGTTTTGTGGTCAGAAACAGGCAGACGGTCAAGGAAGGCGGCAATGATGCGAGGTCAGGCACGGAGCAAGAGGTCAGGGCTGGCAGCGAAGGAGCAGAATCAGGAACACGTCCGGGGTCACAACGGAAGGTCAACACTTGGGAAGGAAACAGTGTGAAAAGCTTCCACATAGGCATGAAGCACTAAGATCCGGCGAGGAATGCTGGGAGACTCCGGTCTTTATAGGAACCCGGGAAGTGGGTAGCGCCAATCAGCAGCACGCTGGCCCTCTAAATCTGCGAGTGCCGGCGCGTGGAGAGGTGGCACGGGGTGTGCCTGCGATCCGTGACGTAGATCGCAGGGGCACCCGTGACACTGGGACTACCTATCTACTTGGGGGCATGTGCATATTGTACGGCTCTTACGGAATAACATTTTAAAATATGTGGCGTTCATGGCTCTCCCAGCCAAAAATGTTCCTGACCCCTGCCATATAGCATGGAATTGGATGTAAATATCTGATTAGAACCACAGGTTTGGACTGTGGTTTGTAGTCTAATGATTGTACTCCATATGTACTTCATACTCCACAACAATAAACTCTCAGGACTCACCCTTTTCATTGTCCATTTTCTTGAATATTTTTAGTATTCCTCTTTCTCCAAACTCCTCAGCGTTGTTCACCAGAGCTTCTTTCACTGCCTCGTATCCGGCTATGACCACCATTTTTTTCATTCCCATCCGGACGCTGAACACCGGTCCGTATTTCTTTGAAAGCTTAAAGTCAATATCAAAAAATACATCTAGTAAAAGATGAGTTCATAGACTTATCCTACAATGTCTCCCTGATAGTATTCATTGGTCCTATTAATAGGAGGTGTCCCTAGTGATGATTGGACATAGAGTGCGTTGAGCACAGCCCTGGGACTAGAGAAATGGTAACACTCGTTACAGAAGCACATTCCCGAATTTTTAGAAAAAGGTGATATAGAATTGTTACTTCATGGAGATTACAAGTATTTCCAAGAACAGACCGGTCAGTAACGATGTTCTGTACTGCATCTGATTGGAGCTACTATAGGGGGGTCATACTCTGCCGAGCCTCTGTGTCGATTTAGTGTTGATTAGAAAGTGGGTATTTTTTTCATCTCCTTAAAATTTCATATTAACATGGTATAACACTGGAGTTTTGAAAGGAACCCTAGGAGAGTTACAGGTTTGAGGGTCACGACAGAGGGAAGAGTCAAAAGATGGAAATAGCATCCCCCAATAAACCGAGCAGCGGGTCGCAAAAGACGCAAAAGTCACTAGGAACAAGGTGATACAAGCCACCCCTCCCGTGCACTAGAAATACAAGAAAGCAGGATAACATAGCCTATAGGTAATCACTATGCACCAAATACAATGCATCTTGCCAAATTGTTAAAATGTTCATCGTGGAATGTTTTCTATGTCTGTTCTGTTTTGAAAACCAAATAAAAAGATGTTTAAAAAAAAAAAAAAAAAATCATATTTAGGCACACCCTTCTTTTCATTTTAATATTGTTGAGTATACCAACCCAATTTTCCTTCTCTAGGTCATGGGGTACAGTGGTGTTGTCTTGTTGTTTTGAGCTTGATAGGGATCAACGCCTGGGGCTCCACACCGGGGACCCAGTAGATGACCCTACACTTGGGTTTATCAGACTATTTACTACACCCCAAGGGATGCTCCTCTACATTGGAGACCCCATGTTTTATTGATTCCACCGCAATCCCTCTGAAGAACCTACAGCAGGAAGAAACGCGTCAGGGAAGGGGAATGCAGGGTGTTTTTTTCTAAACTAGGGCAAGTTATTGGGACTGCCCTTGTCAGGACGGGAGCTAATCACACCTGGGGACAGGGACAGTTGTAGCCTTGTTACAGTTTGTGACGTTTTTGGTTCCAACATATACAGGTATGTCCTTTACCATCTTAATGCTCCCGTCAATACACGTACTTTGGAAACAGCACAGCTGACCACTGGACACAACTACAGACCATTACCAGTTGTGGTAAGAACCATCTTTTATTTCCTCTTTGCAAGGTATTTATTGGATGGTATGGTGCATGGCACCGTGATTTACAGGTACGTGGTATCCCCATTGTTTGATCCACAACCGTTGGGGGTTGTGGTGATCAGTATAGTCGCCTAGGTCGGCGTCTATAGTACGGATTGTTGTTGTTGTTTTTAGAATTCACAACCTGTGACCTTTGTATATTTTAAGGTATATCTAATAAAAATATAAGTTTTAGTTCACAGCCATGCTGATAAATTTTGAATATTGAGTGAACCAGAGGCAAAAAACGTCCTTGATTTTGGGCCATAATAATACATGCTTTGTGTTTTGTTTTGAGCTTGCCTATGAAAATGTATTTACGTGGTATTCTCCATGTATGGAGACTTCTTCTGGTGCTGCTTTTTATGTATTGAGCTTGGTTCTGGTGATAATTGTATGTACTCAGAATGCTTCTAGTGCTGAATTCACTAATTTATTAAAAGAGTTTTATTCTGGTGTCAGATGTATGAACAAAGCTTGGTTCTTATGTTGTATTTATGTTTGTTTATTTTGTTAAATTTTTGTACTAAGCTTGGTTTCAATTCTGTATTTAGGTATATCTGGGGTTCGGTTCTGATGCTGTTTTTGTAAAATATATATATATATATATATATATATATATATATACCACATAAATTAAAACTGGCACACAGCCTTCGATTATCTGGTGCTTAAACCAATTTTTGGTGTACCTTTAACAAACAGATTGCAACACAATACATAATAAATATGTTGCACAGTGCAAATCAGCACCAGAACGCCCTTGTAGGTGTAGAATTTTGTGGCATGATGAAAACAGTGCAGCCACGGCAGAAAACTTGTGCAAAAAACTCCTAAAAATGTGCAAGAAGTCTGCATGCAAAATCAGACAGAAAACTGGTGCAAATGCTTTAATAAATGTTGGTCAATATGTTAGTACATTATCAAATGGTTAGAGATGGAAGATCCCAACACTCTTGTGTGGAAAAGGAAGATGGCTGAATAGGAATAAAATTCTTCTTTATTCAACATATGTTAAAATGCACGAAGCATCCACATAGTACATATGACCATGTGGATGCTTAGTGCATTTTAACAAATGTGGAATAAAGAAGAATTTTATTCCTATTCAGCCATCCTCCTTTTCCACACAAGAGTGTTGGGATCTTCCATCTCTACTCTAGTCTGTTCCTTCAACCTTTGAGTGATTTACATGCACCTGTGTCAGCTTGGATCTAAGTTTGGTGGGCCGGGTAAGCTGGACATTTTTGCTTTACCATATTATCAAATGGTTGGTTGACTAGTTGGATGAGATGCTATACCCCTGTATTGGATTTTTAAGTTCTGTTCTTTTGCTCAGCATTCAGACAAGCCATTCTGGCAAGCAAACATAAAAGGTTTGACTGATCTAACTTGCTCGTGTGAAGGTAGCCTTAGAGAGTGCAGAAAGATTCACCGATAAAACAAGAGAAGACTAATACTCAAAAGTAGGCCACGAGTAGGCCACATCATTGAATGCTGTAGCTGACAATAGATGATGTCACAGCTTATCTCCTCCCCCCTCCCTGTACAATGACCTCTCTATAGATAACACTGACCCATCATTGCATCACTACTGACAATAGATGATGTCACAGCTTATCTCCTCCCCCCCCTGTTACAATGTCCTCTATATAGATAACAAGACCCATCATTACATCACTACTGACAATAGTGATGTCACAGTATCTCCTCCCCCCCTGTACATGACCTCTATATAGATAACAACTGACCCAATCATACATCAACTACTGACAATAGATGATGTCACAGCTTATCCTCCCCCCTCCCGGTACAATGACCTCTCTATAGATAACACTGACCCTTCATTGCATCCAATAATGCAATAGATGATGTCAACAGCTTATCTCTCCCTCCCTGTACAATGTCCTCTATATAGATAACACTGACCATCATTACATCACACTGAAATAGATTGATTGTCACAGCTATCTCTCCCCTCCTGTACAATGACCTTCTTATAGATAACATGACCCATCATTGCATAACTACGACAATAAGATGATGTCACAGCTTACTCCTCCCCCCTCCTGTACAATGTCCTCTATATAGATAAACACTGACCATCATACATCACTACTGACAATAGATGATGTCACAGCTTATCTCCTGCCCCCTCCCTATACAATGTTCCTTTATAAGATACACTGACCCAATTACCATCACACTGACCAGAGAATTGTCAAGTTATCTCCTCCCCTCCCTGTACAATGACCTCTATATAGATAACACTGACCCATCATACATCATTACTGACAAAGTGGATGTTACAGCTTATCTCCTCATCCCTCCCTGTACAATGACCTCTATATAGATAACACTGACCAATCATTACATATTAGACAATAGCTGATGTCACAGTTATTCCTCCCCCCCTGTACAATGACCTCTATATAGATAACACTGACCCATCATTACATCATTACTGACAATAGATGATGTTACAGCTTCCCCCTCCCTGTACATTGAGCTCAATCTAACACTAACCAGTCAATAGATCAATAAAGAAAGTACCCCTTAGGACACCAGATTTACAGATGACTTCTAGTCATAGATGGATCTTTCTGCCCACTGTGACCTCAGGTGAAGCTCTCAGATGGTGACATTTTACTGAATGATCAACTGAGGAGTTATCAAAGGTCTTTGCAATGAGATTCCAACAACAACCCTAAATTTCATAATCCAATTGTCACGGCGATAAAAAAAAGGTTTTTTTTAATTTTTATCCGGACTTATGCATAAAAAATTATACCTAAATCAACTTAAGAACAAACCTATGAAACCTATCTTGTATACAACCTGAAAACTATATGTATTGACTGCGGATGATGTCACAGCTTACGTACTCCCCCTATCCCTGTAGAAAAAAAGTGATATTCTTCACTAAATGTCAGGAATTTCTTTTTTAGCTGGTGACAGGTTCCAATATCCTATACTATAATGATATTAAAAATGTCTTTGTCAGCATTTTGAATCATTTCAGTAGTTTATAGCAGTTTATTTTACATTACCTGGCTCCCTGCATGTAGTATGTTGTGAGTCCCGGGTGATGGGCAACTGCAGCCTCTGCGTGCCTGTGTCTAAAAGTAATACAGCATAAAGTTAAACTTCTTATTTATCCAGGTGTCTGAAAGATAAATTAGGTGTAGTATAAGACTACATTTTAAACTTTGCAGATCCAGACTTCCTATAAGTAGGCTTATTCTATTTAATGTTTAAGGGTATACCCCTTCCCCCATAAAGCCACTCCTCTTTTATGAGGTCATCCCCTTTTGTGTACTAGAAGTAAAAGTATCTAAAATCTCTTAAAAAGATGCAGTTTTAATTTTTTTGTTGCATATTAAAAAATAATTCACTAACAGATTGATAAGTCTGCAACAAAGTATATCAAATGTAACAAGATCTCACATTTATTCTGATTTGTTTCATATTTTCTTTAGAAAAGGTCCAGGAGGAGATTACAAGAGTCATTGGATCGGCGCAGCCCATGTACAGCCACCGAGTACAAATGCCTTACACAAATGCAGTAATCCATGAGATCCAGAGGTTCTCCGACATTGTCCCTCTTAATTTAGGTCATGAAACTACCAAAGATGTCACCTTCAAGGGTTATTTTATTCCAAAAGTAAGTAAAATAGAGAAAATGTGCAGGTATGCCCAGGGGTATTTTCATTCGGGTATTAAGATTTGATTTAATTAATCCATCATAACTATACATTTTTTCAATTGCTTGTTATTTAAAAAAAAGTGTCCCTGTCTGAAGCCAAGTTGTCCCTTAAAAAATAGATAGCTGTCCTCGGATATGACCACCTCTGCATTCTTTCAGCAGTGGACAGGCAAGCGCTGTTAAGGTGCCACGACCAGCTGGATTCAGCGTTTGATACATCAGGTACACAGGTTAACACGTAGTAACTCCATGCCATTTCATATGCAACATCATATTAGTTTCTTTGCAAAATCACTCCAGCATTGGTGGTCATATCCAAAGACAATTGTCGTCCATTTCCAATTTTTAATAAACTGCAATTGAAGAAATGTATATAGCAGATCAAGTAAATTAAATGTCATTGTCCAGATGACACTTATGCTAATCTGGTGCTTTAGAGCGCGACATAAGTTGTGACATCATCTATTGTCAGTAGTGATGTAATGATTGGTCAGTGTTATCTATATAGATTCCATTGTACGGGAGGGGGGAGGAGATAAGCGTGTGTCATTCTTGTCCAGTAGTGATGTGTCATGATGGGTCATTATCTATATAGAGGTGCATTGTAAGAGGGAGGGGGAGGAGATACGTGCTGTGACTCATCTATGTCAGTAGTGAGGTAATGATTGGTCAGTGTTATCTATAAGAGGTCATGTAAGTGAGGGGGGAGGAGCTAAGCTTGTGAGTCATTCTATGCATAGTGATGTATGATGGTCGGGTTATCTATACAGAGGTCATTAGGTACGGGGGGATGGAGGAAAGCTTGTACAGATATCTATTGTCGCAGTAGTGATTGTACATGATGGGTCAGTGTTATCTATATAGAGGTCATTGTACAGGGAGGAGGAGGAGATAAGCTGTGACATCATCTATTATCAGTAGTGGTGTAATGATGAGTCAGCGTTATCTGTATAGAGGTCATTGTACAGGGAGGGGGGGAGATAAGCTGTGACATCATCTATTGTCAGTCTATTGTCTATTGTCCTCAAACTATGCCAATAATACACTGTGACCCTCCCAATAGTTGATTATTTTATACTGTAAGCCATAATTAACATATACAACTGGTTTATTTGTTGTGAACAATAGACTTTTACAATATTGTCAAATATATATTTAATTTTTCACCACAGGGCACCTATATAATCCCATTACTTACCTCTGTGTTGAGAGACAAGACACAGTTTGAGAAACCTGATGAATTTTATCCTCTTCATTTTCTTGACTCCAACGGGGATTTTCTAAATAAAGAAGCCTTCATGCCATTCTCTGCAGGTAAGTATAACCTACACACTATGACATTTGCTAATGTGCAATATCCAAGGCATTAAAATTATGTGGTGGTCCCAAGTTCTGAGATAATAATGGAAAGCAGTGTGGTGGCACATCATTATTAAAGGGTCAGACTAGGCCTCCCTTATCCTACCATCTGGTCATGTGAGAGGGAACATTTTTATACAATGTATCTTGCGTCATATGACCAGAGGATGTGACCAGTAAGATTCTCAGCATAATGTTACCCACTAAGGCATATCAAGCATCAACAAGAATTATTATCGAGGTGGTCTGAAAACTATTCATCACTCTTGAGATCACACAAGTGTCAGATGGCTTTGTAGTATGAGTGTAATAGATACATAAAGCTGTTCAATGATACATCAGTCACATGGTCATTGGAGCCTCCTTGTCTGCATCAATTTGCCTGTCTAATCCGACAGAATTTAGATTAAAGAATCACATGGAGAAGTTTGACCTAGTAAATCGGTATGAATTAAGTTATCTGGCTGTAATGGAATGCCATGTAGTGTCAACAACAGTTCACACATATGTTAGGGGATCCCATGATAAACCTATAACAAAAATGATAGTGGGTCCCTTGCTCCAATGGTCCAAGGATTCCCAGACTGACACCTGTGGTCTCTACCAAAAATGCACCATTGCCTAGAACAGTTTAAGAGTGTTTGTCTGCAGCTGTTTATCTTGCACCTTCTTAAGATTTTTGATTCTGAATGTAATTGTACAATATAATATTTTTACTCCAGCTTTCAATATTCCCACATTTTAGGTCGTAGAGCCTGTGCCGGGGAAACACATGCAAGAATGGAGCTTTTTATCTTTTTTTCAACCCTTTTGCAAAAATTCACCTTCCATTTCCCATCAATGGAAACTGAATTCGATTTCTCACCAGCCAGTGGACTTCCAAATGCACCGAGACCACATATGATTTGTGCTGTTCCCCGCAAATTGAAATAATTCATTACACTATACCCGCTACATAATATCTACAATAAAAACATGATACACCAGGAGATAATAATATTAGAATGTTATGTTATGATAGAATGTTATTAATCCTAGATTCTGATCTGTGGTGTTTCATTTAGTTTGATATTAATCCTAGATTCTGATCTGTGGTGTTTCATTTAGTTTGATATAAATTTGTTAAAATAGTTTTTTCGTGAATTATTTTGATTTACTAAAGTAATTAAAGGTAAATTAATCAAATGGATTTAGGGTTCTTTAACCCAAGCATTCTTACATGCTGGCGGGTGTCTCCTGAAACAGGATCCATTCTTCATTTACCTGTTAATGGCTTATTTTTCAAGAAAAAATATTTTGATATTTTGAAAAATATCAAAATCTTTGGCAGAGGAAGGGAGGGAAGAGATGGGCATAAACACTGAACAAAGGCATGAATAATTAGGAGACAATGGATCCAAAAGGGGCTTCTGTGACACAATTTTACAAAAAACAATGGGGCAGATTTACTTACCCAGTCCCGCCGCGATCCCGTGCGTTGTCCGACGAGGATTCGAGTCCGGCGCAATTCACTAAGATCGTGCGTCCGAGTTCCTGCATGTGTCGATTCCCCCGCTGAGGTCCGCCGGAGTTCACCTTCTTCTTCCCAGTGCATGTAAGTGCTTGATCTTGCGACACATTTCCTTTTTTAAATTCCGCGGTCTGTCCGAATTCGTTGGGTTGTCCAACGACCACGCCCCCCGATTTGTGTTGTGTGCAAGCCGATGCCCCACAATCCGATCGCGTGTGCCAAAAACCCGGGGAAATTCAGGGCAAAAGAGAAATATTCGGGAAACCCGACGAAAGTGCGGCGTTTGGACCCTTAGTAAATAAACCCCTATATTTTTAACAGCTAAATGAAGAATGGATCCTTTATCATGGGGCCTGCATATAAATACTGTATACTTGGGTTTAAATCATTAGATCGACATGGTTGACTTCCTTTAACATGGTATTACAAAACGATATCCAAAACTAATATAAATATAAATAATAATAATAATAATAATAATAATAATAATAATAATAATATAAATGATATTTCTTGCGTGCTGAGCAGGGACGATTCTAGCCCCTTTTTGCTGCCTGAGGCGAAAATTGAAAATGCTGTTCTTCCCCCGGCCAATGATACCACCTAAAACACTAATGCTCAGGCAAGGACACAGACATTAGTGACATCTTGTACCTCACAGGTGAGGATTTGCTCCATCAGTAAGAGGACGTTAAATGTCTTCAACTTCATGCAGCACAATTCCACACTGTGCCCCTTTAAAAACCACAGTCACTTGTATTATAATGGTGTTCATAAATATATGTCATCCTCACAACACAACTGAACACACTATTCCCCACATAAAACATCCTTTATATATTCCCTTGAGATAAATTCCCTTAAATTATAGTACAGCTCCCACAATTCATAATATATACCACACCCCCTGAACTACAGTACCCTGCAAATTTACATACATACTTGATTTATTTATAGCATATACAGTTCTACTACCTATAACAGCCCCCATAGGCATACTCCCAAATTAAATTATTCACAGCCTTAGCTCCAAGAAAGATATACAGCCTCAGCTCCCAGTAATATATACAGCTTCAGACCCCAGTAATATAAACAGCCTCAGGCCCCAGTAATATATACAGCCTCAGCTCCCAGTAATATATACAGCTTCAGACCCCAGTAATATAAACAGCCTCAGGCCCCAGTTATGTATACAGCCTCAGGCCCCAGTAATATATATAACATCAGCCCCCAGTAATATATGTAGCCTCACCCCCCGGTAATATATACAGCCTCAGCTCCCAGTTATGTATGCAGTCTTAGCTTCCAAGAAATATATACAGCTCCAGCCCCCTGTATACACAGCCCCCTGAGTAATATATACAGCCATGACACCCACAAAAAATAATAAACCTGATACTTACCTACTGCCTCAGCGTTCTGCCGCAGCTCCACATTCTCCTCTCCTGTCAGCAGCCGCACTGTCTGAAGTGACACAGACTGGCATGCGTGATTACATCCGCTATTCTGCACTGCTCTGTCTATTACATTGGCACCTTAAAGGTCCGCAATCTATTGTCTGAGACAGGGTTTGCACTCTGCCTCGTGGCAAATGCAGCCCTGGTGCCAAGGTCACAGTGTTTGGCTAAAATGGTCACCGAGCACAAACAAAATCAAACAAAATATGTCAAATAATGACATCATGAAGTATGTGAAGTATTATGACTAAACTCAGAAGAATGTGCAGCTGGTGCTGCCAACAGAAGACCTGGGTGGGGGGAGGTTTTGCCCTAAAATATGTTAAAGTTTTTCTTTTTCAGTGCTTGGAGAAACTAGGGTAGTTACAGAGCTGTTGCTCTCTGTAGCTAGCAGGAGAGCCTTGTGTCTTTGCAGCGTTTTGGTTACAGAAGTCTCCTGCAAAGAGTAATGGAGGCAGATAGATTTCATCACTTCCACAGTCATCCCCCTGTTCTGTGATATGGCAAAAGTTCATGTGCCCCTCTGCAGTTCAGTGCCAAGCACCATGATTCCTTCACTTCCCTGAAGCCCCCCTCCTACTGATACAATGGGGCACATTTACCTACCCGTCCCGTCGCGATCCCTGCTGTCCGTTGGAATTCGGAGCTGCCACGATTCACTAAGATCGTGCGTCCAATTTCCTGCAGGTGTCGCTTCCCGGTGATCACCTTCTTCTTCCCGGTGCATGGAAGTGCTGATCTTGCGACACAATTTCGTTTTTTAAATTCTGAGGTTTGGGTTGTCCAACGTCCACGCCCCCCCCCCCCATTTGTGTCGCATGCAAGCCAGCGCGATGCGCCACAATCCGATCGCGTGCGCCAAAAACCCCTGTGCAATTCAGGGCAAAACAGTAAAAAGTCGGGAAAGCCGACGAAAATGCGCTGTTCGGACTGTGGGGAATTGCTCTGGTAGTTGACTGGTAGCAGTGCAGGAAGCAGGCACACACGCCGGTTTAAAGTCCAACTTAAGTGTTTTATTCACACTTGCAAAACAGAACACAAATTCAGCCTTGGCTTAAGCACATGCAAAAACGTTACAAAAGTAATTCCTGCCCGGCTAGGCGCTGTCTAATACATTTGACGGACCCTAGCTATCCGGGTACCAGGCTGCCTGGCACACGCTCTTGGCCAGCAGCAAGACAGGAGGCACTCAGTTACCTTTGCTGTCAGAATGCAATCTCGCTTTCAGCTCTCCAGGTAGGGCCTCCCCTACTGCTTCTGGCCTGCAGACTAAATCAGACCCTAACGAGGCCTGTGACCCGCACCTGTGGGCTATACAAAAGCCCAGGACCGAAGCCCGGGTGGAGTAGGAGTCCCACTACCAGCCTACCCCTACTCCATAATAAGCAGGCCCAGTACAGACATTACCAATGTGTCCATGTTAGCTAGGCTAACACAGACAAAACAGACTATTCCTGCTTACTATATGTCTGCATTAACCCTTGGGTTACTGCAGACAAACCCAGGGCTTTTACCTCCTGCATTTCATCTGCCTGTAGGACAGATAGCGGTTTTCCCAAATGACACCTCTCACTTTCTCACAGGACCCTTAGTAAATGTGCGCCAGTATCCATGGAGCAGGGAAGCTTCTAACAATGAGCCTCTCACAATTCACAGGATATTTACCTTATGCAACTTTTTTTTACTGCTGGATTATACTTTATTTATGAAGTGAATCTATTCCTATACCCTCCACATGATGACATTTTAGACCTTTTTTCCCCATTTTTTTATGACTTGTCCGACAGAGGTCGGAACAGGAGCATGGTCTCCAGAAAAGAGGACTTGTTTTGGCAGAAAATAGTACAAGCAGCAGAAAATTAGGAGGGTGCACAACTTATGGCTCACAATTTACACCAACTAAAAAACAGGTCTAAAAGTGGAGTCCAACAGTCTTAAACTGCGACAGATTCATTCATAGGAGGGGGACTTAGAGAGTTTTGGCGGGGGTAGGATGTAAAAAGTATAAATGTTTAACTGTCTGCACTTGGGGAACATATTGGGGCACATTTACTAATAGTCCGAACAGCACATTTTCGTCGGGTTTCCCGACTTTTTACCGTTTTTCCCTGAATTGCCCCAGGTTTTTGGCGCACGCGATCGGATTGTGTGGCATCAGCGCCGGCTTGCATGCGACAAAAATCGGGGGCCGTGGACGTCGGACAACCCAACTGATTCGGACAAACCTCGGAAATTAAAAACTAAATTGTGTCGCAAGATCAGCCCTCACATGCCCCGGGAAGAAGAAGGTGAACTCCGGCGGACCTCAGCGGGGGAAGCGACACCTGCAGGAAATTGGCTGCACGACCTTATTGAATCACGGCACCTCCAAATCCTGGTCGGACAACGCACAGCGTTTATCGAGACGGGATGTGAAAGTAAATGTGCCCCATTATGGGTATTGCACTATGAAAATATGGTTACAGTGGACAATTATGTATTATTACATCTATTCATAAATTTCATAACCTTGTACAATTTATGCCTATTTTTACAATATCCCATGTATGCTATGCTTACATTTTTTCAATAAAGAAATGTATATACAGGCAGTATTACGTATAGGATAGGTTCCTTTGGTTTGTTCTTAAGTTTTGTATGTAAGTTGAAACTGTATGGGGCAGATTTACTTACCCGGCCCATTCGCGATCCAGCGGCGCGTTCTCTGCGCTGGATTCGGGTCCAGCCGGGATTTATGATGGTAGTTCCTCCGCCGTCCACCAGGTAGCGCTGCTGCGCTGAAGTCCGCTGGAATGCCTCAAAATACACCGGCCTATCCTGGATGAAGGTGAGTGAAATTTTCGCGACACAATTTTTTTTTTGAATGCGGCAATTTTTCCGAATCCGTCGGGTTTTCATTCGGCCACGCCCCCCGATTTCCGTCGCATGCATGCCGGCGCCGATGCGCCACAATCTGATCGCGTGCGCCAAAATCCCGGGCCAATTCAGGTACAATCGGCGCAAATCGGAAATATTCGGGTAACACGGCGGGAAAACGCGAATCGGGCCCTTAGTAAATGACCCCCTATATTTTATAATTGTAGTTCCAAACTAAATTTCTTTGTCTCAGTGACAATTGGATTTTTTACTATAATGGGAACAAGGATTATCAATAAAACTTTACATTACAGATACCTTACAGCTGATCATTGCAGCCCGGGACTGCCTGTATATAAAACATATAAGAAACCACCCACTTCTGTGCTACTCAGGATGGGAAGGTGAGGAATGCTATATGGCTATTGGAAAGAGGGAATTGCTACTGCAATTTATTTTAAAGTTACTAAATGAGAGGTGCAAAATATCTAAAAATAAATATCTAATAGGCAAGTAAATCTATTGTTCTGCATTACCTGCCATTATTACTGTGTTGTATCGTGGTCTCACTTAAAGGTTTAAAGATAATAAAATAGAATATCAGTGAATCTAGGGAAATCTATAATCATCAGTAATACTGGTCCCCTAGGTCAGAACAAACATTAATGATTAAAGTTAGGGTACATTCACACAGCGGTATGCCCGCCGTGCGGACATACCGCCGTGTGCTGGAGAGGAGGAGGAGGTGACCCCTCCTCCCTCCATAGAGAATAGCGGCGCACGGCCGCACACACGCCAAAAGATAGAGCAGGCTCTATCTTTTTGCGGTGTGCGGCCCGGATCCCCGCCGTGCCGCTATTGCCGTCTATGGGGACGTACATGCGGCCGCATGTACGTCCCCGCAGACGGCCATGTGAATGAGCCCTTAATCTGTTATTTCTGTTGTATTTTGCTATTGTACAAGTTCGAGTGATTTGAGGTTGGTTGGGACAATTTGAAAATATTTTCTTTTTTGGACACTTTTTAACTTTTAATTAAAGTGTCACCACAGAAGTAATCCTGTCCACAGTCCATCATATGTGGTCTTTGTACATGTCATAGCAGACCTCTAGATAAGAACTACAACCAGGGCCGGATTAAGGGTGGTGGGGCCCCTGGGCGCAAACTGGTGGGGGCCCTTCCAATAATGTTTTTGTAAGTATATAACCTGCCAGCACCTGTAGTATATAGCCTGCAGCGCCCTGTAGTATATAGCCTGCCAGCCCCCTGTAGTGTATAGCCTGCCAGCCCCCTGTAGTGTATAGTCTGCCAGCCCCCTGTAGTATATAGCATGCCAGCTCCCTGTAGTATATAGCTACCATCCCCCTTTAGAATATAGCCTGCCAGCCCCTGTAGAATATAGCTGCCAGCCCCCTGTAGTATATAGAGACCAGCCCCTGTAGTATACAGCCACCAGTCCCCTGTAGAATATAGCCAGTCAGCCCCCAGTAGTATACAGCCACCAGCCCCCAGTAGTATACAGCCACCAGCCCCCTGTAGTATACAGCCACCAGCCCCCTGTAGTATACAGCCACCAACCCCCTGAAGTATACAGCCACAAGTCCCCTGTAGAAAAAAGCCACAAAATAATAAAGTTTATACTTACCTCACCTTCCTTTCCAGTGATCCCACTGCCGCCGGCCACTGAAGACACAGCAGTCATCGCTGCTGGAGATCACAACGCACAATGTTTCAGCGGCAGCATGTAGTGATCAGACGCCGACAGCGTGACGTCATCACTCATCACCCGCGTCCCATCACCGCCAAACAGTGCATCGGCAATCTCCCTTAGCAATGGCAGCTGTGTCTCACTGACACAGCTGACATCCTAGACCCCTTTGTGTGATGCTGTGTACTGCACCCAGAGACAGCCAGCGACACAGCTGAGCTGAGTCGCTGACTGTGGGAAACTGGTGGGGGCCCTTCAAAAGTGAAAGTGGTGGGGGCCCCGGGGCTCGAGCCCCGGGAGCCCCTTCTTTAATCCGGCCCTGACTACAACAGGCACTCAAAGCAGAAGGGAGGAGCTATAGAATAGCCTAATGGAAAGAGCTTAGAGCACAGCAGTGTGAGGAAAGAACCCCGTCCAATACTATCCGGGAATATAAATCCATATTTCACTGTCCAACTGCTCCTGGAAACAGACACAAAGGTATGATAACACCTTTCTACAGAGTCAACACTGAACATGATCTCTATGGAGCATCCTCTACACCTAGAGGAGAGGAGGTTCTTCTATCACCATAGACAGGGGGCATCCTCGATTTAGAGGAGAACCAGTTCTACCATACCATAGACAGGGGGTATCCTCACACCTAGAGCAAGAAGAGTTCTCCACCTCACCATGACAGGGGGCATCCTATACACCTAGAGGAGGTTGGTTCTACCATCGCCATAGACAGGGGGAATTCAAGCAGCCACCTGTCTATGGTGATGGAGAACTCCTCTCCTCTAGGTGTGTTAGAGGATGCCACCTGTATATGGTGATGTGTAGAACTCCTCTCCTCTAGGGTAGACAATGCCCACTGTCTATGGTGGTAGAACGCCTTCCTCTAGATGTAGAGGATGCCCTTTGTCTATGATGATGGTAGAAACATTCTTTCTTCTAGGTGTTGAGAAAGCCCCATGTCTATTGTGATATTGATACGCCTGTACTCTACGTTTAGGGAGCACCCTGTCTATGGTGATGGTAGCATTGCCTCTCATCTAGGTGTAAAGGATGCCTCATGCTATGTTGATGGTATAATTGCCTCTCCTCTAGGTGTAGAGGATGCCGTCTATGGCGATGGTAGAACTCCATTCCTCAGGGTAGGAATTCCCGTCTATGGTGTGGTAGAACTTCTCTCCTTAGGTGTATAGGATTCGTACTGTTTATGGTGATGGTAGAACCACCTCTCCTCTAGGTGTAGAGGATGCCCGTGTCTATGGCGATGGTAGAACCTCCATTCCTCTAGGCATAGAGAATTCCCCCTGTCTATGGTGATGGTAGAACCTCCTCTCCTTTAGGTGTATAGAATTCTTCCTGTTTATGGTGATGGTAGAACCACCTCTCCTCTAGGTGTAGAGGATGCACACTTTCTACGGTGATGGTAGAAGCTCTTCTCCTCTAGGTGTAGAGGATGACCACTGTCTATGGTAATGGAAGAACCTCCTCTTCTCTAGATATAGAGGATGCCCCTTGTCTATGGTGATGGTAGAACCACCTCTCCTCTAGGTATAGAGGATGCCCCCTGTCTATGGTTATGGTAGAACCACCTCTCCTCTAGGTGTAGAAGATGCCCCCTGTCTATGGTGATGGTAGAACCATTTTGCCTCTAGATGTAGAGGATGCCCCCTGTCTATGGTGAGGGTAGAACCTCTTCTCCTCTCGATGTAGACGATGCCCCTTGTCTATGGTGATAGGAGAACCTCCTCTCCTCTAGACGTAGAGGATGCCTCCTGTCTATGGAGATGGTAGAACCACCTCTCCTCTAGGTGTAGAGGATGCCCAATGTCTATGACTATGGTAGAATGACCTCTCCTCTAGATGTAGAGGATGCTCCTTATCTATGGCGATGGTAGAACCACCTCTCCTCTAGGGGATTCCCCCTGTCAATGGTGTTGGTAGAACCACCTCTCTTGTAGGCGTAGAGGATGCCTATGGTAATGGTAAAACCTCTTCTAGGTGTAAAGCATGCCACTTGTTTATGATGATGGTAGAACCTCCTCTCCTCTAGGTGTAGAGAATGCCTCCTGTCTATGGAGATGGTAGAACCACCTCTCCACTAGATGTAGATGATGCCCCATGTCTATGGTGATGGTAGAATGACCTCTCCCCTAGATTTAGAGGGTGTCTATGTTGAGGTAGAACCGCGTCTCCTGTAGGTGTAGAGGATGCCCGTTGTCTATGGTGATGGTAGAACTTCCTCTACATTAGGTGTAGAGGATGCCTCCTGTCTATAAAGGTGGAAGAACCACCTCTCCTCTAGTCATAGAGGATGCCTCCTGTCTATGGAGATGGTAGAACCTCCTCTCCTCTAGGTGTAGAGGATGCCCCCTGTGTATGGTGATGGTAGAACCGCCTCTACTCTAGGTGTAGAGGATGCTCCCTGTCTATGGCGATGGTAGAACTGCCTCTCCTCTAGGTGTAGAGGATTCCACCTGTCTATGATGATGGTAGAAATTCCTCTCCTCTAGGTGTAGAGGATGCCCCCTGTCTATGGTGATGGTAGAACCACCTCTCCTCTAGGTGTAGAGGACGCCCCTTTGTCCTGGTCACAGGCCTAGGTATAAAAAGATTTTTAGAGAGATTCTTGCACTGCCCATTCAGGTATTTGTACATTGTAATGAGGTCCACCCACAGCCATCTTTTTTCTAAACTGAATAACCCCAAGTTTAGTTATAATAAAGTCATTGTATTCTAGTCCCCCAGTCCCCTAATAATCTTGGTTTCACTCCTCTAAACATATTCCAGCTTTACTATGTCTTTTTTATACACTGGTGCCCAAAACTGTACACAATGGGGCTCATTTACTAAGGATCCGCGGTCTGCACTATCATCAGAATACCAGACGATTTCCATTGTGCGCCACATTTAGAAAAGGTTTTTGGCGCACGCCGGGTTTCACGTGACGCAAATAGGGGGGCGTGGCCGTTGGACAACCCGACGGATTTGGACCACACACAGGATTTAACACACACAGGATTTAACACGCACTTACAAGCACTGGGAAGAAGATGGTGAACTCCAGCAGACCTCGGCGGAGAAGCGAGACATGCTGCAACTCGGGCGCATGATCTTCATGAATCGCGGCAGCTGTGGATTCCGGCGGACAACGCACCTCGGCGATCGCGACGGGACCAGGTAAGTAAATGTGCCCCATTATTCCATGTGTGGTATGACCAGTGATTTGTATAAGAGCAAAACTATGTCCCCCTAGTCCCAGCAGTCTCATTTTATATACCAACCTTTTATGTGGCACGGTGTCAAATGCCTTGGAGAAGTCCAGATTTACAACATTCACAGCGTCCCCCAGATCCAGTCTGGAAATTACCTCCTTTAAGAAAGCAATCAGATTAGTCTGACTGGACCGATCTCTCATAAACCCGATGCTGATCCTGGGTTATAAGGTTATGCACAGTGCGATACTCCAGGATAGCATCTCTAACAAACCCCTCAAATATTTTCCCCACCACAGAAGTTAGACTCTCAGGTCTGTAGTTTCCGGGATCGCTTTTTGATCCTATTTCCAATACTCAAGCAAGTTTTGGCGTGATACAGAGTAGTTTTTTTTAAAATGTGGTATCCACAGGATTGTACCGAACGTTGGAGTATCATAGTGTTTTTACCACGTGGTCCTGCCCTTGCCACATCACCTCTTTGAAAGCTGAAACTGTAAAAACTATAAGTGAAGGGTGTTTTTGCACAACGTTTACATGATTAACATGAGAACAAAGTTTATAAGAAAATGGGGCAATAGTGTTTTTCATTCCAATTTTACATCCTAAATCCACAGTCCCACATATAGAGAAACAATAATAGATACATAGAACCTTATTATAACATGAGTGAGTCAGCAGAATGAGCCTAAGAGTGACATGCATGCGCAGACTATCAGCGCATGCGTAGTAACACATACTGACACAACCACCGGCCATCACTCAGTGCACCCCCAGTAAATGCAGTCAGCGATAATATAGAATAGCCAAATATAAACCAAGCAATATAAACCAATTCAGGTTTTGAGGCAAACAAGCACAAGCAGGGGATCCGTCCCAAACAAAGACCTATACACACTAATTAAACCTCTTATTAAATCATCGAACTCGGCTCAGCAGCGACACCTGGTGGTTATCGGGCGCACGGACCTTAGTGAATCCCGGCAGAACCCGAAACTACGTCGGACAACGCGCCGCGGGATCGCGACTGGACCGGGTAAGTAAATGTGCCCGATAATGACTACAATACACTACATGGGTAAAAATTGATGGTAGCAAAGTACAAGGATACTGGACCAAGAATAACAGTACACAGCCACTAGGTGTCAGTGCTGTGCAAATATGCAAGATGGAAAAAATACAAGTGAAACAACCAAATGAAAAGAAGAGTATTAAGGAGCCACTAAAACCTGGGACAAGGAGGTGATACTAAAGAGCCAAGCAGGAACGTGAAGAAGAGCGTTAACACCAAAGGGCTAATAGAGCTCGCCCAATGTAGAACCTGTATGCAGTCTAGATCCACGCCCCGACGTGCGTTTCATTATGTAGTTCCTTCAGGAGAACAAGTCCGCACAAATGCGTAGCGATTCGCCTGTGAGTGAAAGCACTACCTACCGATTAAGATATGGCTTAGGCAGGTGGTAATTGGTCTGGTTGAGGGGGAAGTTCGGGTTAGCAATGGTTGTTAGCAGTAGGTCACAAACGGAGGTATTATTGGCACCATTAGGACTGAGATCCTCACACTCTAGCCCCGGCACCCCTGAGGACGCCACTAAGGCCCCTTCCACACTTGCTCTGTAGACAAAAAAATGAAAAAGTGATGGATTTTTGAAGGTGGAGAGCGAAAAATGAGCAAAAAAAACCCCTCTGTCCTTAAGGGGTTAATAAACAAAGGTTAAACAAGTAAAAAAAATTGTCCTATATAATAAACAATTTAATAATAATAATAAAGAATAAAAGTAAATAAAATATACAAAAAAAATATATAAATATAGGGGAAAGTGTAATGGGTAAGGAGAGCGAGCGAGTAATATTGGGTCAATCTGGACACTGACCAGAAATAATATTTAACGATTAAAGTTCATCTACGATTTCAGTAACTTTTTGCAACTTTTTTGCCTACGGGTGGGTGGAGTTTCTTTCTAAACAATATTTAACCCTTTCTGCAGATGTATTCTTTTCAATTCTTGCTCCCATTCTTTCAAAAGCCGTAACTTTCTTTGTGGTACCATTTAATAGTCTGTGCAATGTCTGGAAAAATTCTAAAAAAAATTCTGAAGCCTATGGGGCTCATTTACTAAGGGTCCGCGGAGAGCATTTTCGTCGGGTTTCTCGATGATTTCCGTTTTGCGCCGGATATAACAGGGGATTTTGGCACATGCGATTGGATTTTGGCGCATCGGCGCTGGCTTGCACGCAACAAAATCGGGGGACATGGCCGTCGGACAACCAGACGGATTCGGAAAAAGCGCAAGATTTAACTTTTAGAATTGTGATGCAAGACACGCACTTACGAGCACCGGGAAGAAGAAGGTGAACTCCAGCGGACCTCAGCGGGGAAGCAACAGATGCAGGAACTCGGGCGAACGATCTTCATGAATCACGCCGGACTTCATCCTCGTCGGACCGTCCAAATCGAGGATCGCGACAGGACCGGGTAAGTAAATTTGCCCCAATAAGTTTTTTTATACTTGTTTACTTTTGAGCTTTAGCAGCGCCGTAACATCAAGATCCATCACGTATCATTACATTAAAACAACCACTTGAAAAAAGTGGTTTTTATCAGAGACCACCTACCAGCAATTGGGTCCGCCGTGATGATGGTTCATGTCTTGAGAGGTTTCAGGATGGCCGTAGATGACCACGTGGTTGCCAGCGCCAGAGCTTTTACTGAGCGCCAGAGCTTTTACCGAGCGCCAGGGTAGTGGGAGGAATGAAGCGCCTCTTTGCATTTGATTCTTCCATCCTCCTCCTCCCTCCCATTCCATTGTTTTTCAAAACGTGATGTAGAGCAATCTCCTCAATTGGACCTTTAAAACCTTAACCCTCCATGACCTACCTGTACATCATGGAGCTGGTAAGGATGTATAAAGAGCGAACAAGGGCTGAGCGCACTACATACTGAGGATACGTTCTTTTCTTGGTGCGTCTTTAAACTTATTGAAAACGTATGCGTTTTTGCTTGTTTACCATTCATTCAGCTTTTTTTAATCCATTTTCCTTCATTTGTGGAAGTGTAAGCAGCTGTGAAGATTTTAACACAGCTGCTTACACTACCAGAAATGAAGGAAAATAGATTCCAACCAGCCGAAAACATGGTAGACATGGAAAAACGAGTGCGAATTTCAATGAGTTTAAAAACGCACCAAGAACTCACTGTATGACCGTACCCATACAGGGTGTTAACTGCAGTATGCAGCAGACACCCACCGTAAACACCACATCGGTGATGTCAACCTGTTAACCCTTTTAGGACTATGCCCTTTTTTGTTTTTGCGTTTCTGTTTTTAACTCCCCTCAATTAAAAAAGAGATAGCATTTTTATTTTTATGTCTACGAAGATGTTTGAGGGCTTGTTTTCTGTGGGACAAATTGTACTTTTTAGTGGTTCCATTTAATATTCCATTCAATGTACTGGAAAGCTGGAAAAAAAGTGAGGTGAAGTTGACAAAAAACACAAGCACAGCGTTTTCTTGTGGGCTCTGTTTTTACGGCTTTCAATCCACGCTCCGAATAACACTTCCTCTTTATTCTTTGTGTCGGTGCAATCACAGACATATGCAGTTTATAAAGGTTTTATTAGGTTTTTATTTATTTAGGTTTTTGTACAAAAAAAAAAATCTTTGCTACTTTGCCAAATTCTGAGGCCAGTAACTTTTTCACACTTTGGTGTACAGCCCAATGTAAGGTGTGATTTTTGTGGTATTTTCTGGTGTATTAACCTATTTCAATTTGGGACCTGTATGAGAGACATTGCCGGTCAGTCTTACTAGGCAACATACATGTTAGGTCTCATCACACTTCTTACTTTAAGCACAATGGGGCACATTTACTTACCCGGTCCATTAGCGATCCTGCGGCGCGTTTTCCGACGTGGATTCGGGTTCTGCCGGATTTCACTAAGGTCGTGCGCCCGATATCCACTAGGTTTCGCTGCTGCGCCGAGGTCCACTGGAGTTCACCATCCTCTTCCTGGTGCCTGTACGTGCGTGTCAAGGGACACATTTTTTTAAAAATACCGCAGTTTTTCTGAATCCATCATGAACGGCGATTTCCGTCGAATAAAACCCGGCGCCGATGCGACACAATCCGATTGCGTGTGCCAAAAACCCGGGGCAAAACAGCGCAAACCGGTCATTTTCGGGAAACCCGATGGAAATGAGCGATTCGGGCCCTTAGTAAATGAGCCCCAAAATCCGCACGGATGAAAGCCACGCCATGCCTAGCTCGTCCTGTGATAAAACTTGCCACAGGTGCTCCTGCGACCCTTGTGCCGCCTGACCTGACCTACCTCAACATCCCCAACTACGATCCCGTGCTGCCTGTCTCGACCTTCTGCCTGTCCCCGACCACACTTCTGCCTCACGACTTTATACTACGCCTTGACCGCCACAGCGGACAAAGTTGTGCCTGAGGAGAGACCTGGTGGTATCTCGCTGCAGCAAGTCCAACCCGCTTTGCGGCGGGCTCCGGTGAAAAGTTTTATATTAATCACATGCTGTTATACTGTTATTGTTACTTCTCTTGCATGTTATGACCTTTGGCCTCTTACTACTGTTTGTACTAGAGCACAAGATCGATCCATTAGAGCATTTCTTTACACATTCACATAGAGGGTTTGTGTTGCATTTTTAAACGCAAGGGAGGGGCTTTCCTGATCGCAGATCCGTGAAACGCTTGCAATCTGGAACGTGCTCCACCAGTTTTGCATTATTTATATGAAAAATATATGGAGATTGTTCCCGATTGCAAACGTTTCACTAGAGACACATCTCCTTCCTCGCAGTTTTTGTTTGCGTTTCAAACTGCAACACAAAAGCTGCGTCTGATCACGGCCTAAAGCTGCGCTCACATGTTTCATTTGGGCAGGGGGGTTTCTCCAGATCCTATATGCATTTATATGCCTGTGCCTTGTGCACAGTGGGCATGAAAACCGCGAAATAGCCACAGTTCCTGGGCGTGCGCCATGGGATGTTCCCAACCTTAAGCCACTTCCATGCCAAATGGGCTTGGATGAGCGTAAAACAGTATGGATGGCGACTCCTAATATGGGCTGGAGCTCCTAATAAATCCAGAGTGCCAGGCAGAGTGTGGGGAACATCACGTGCACATTGGGGGGAACTCATTATTGCTCAAAAAAACATTGGAACAGATTACGGATTTGCACCAGAAGACGAATAAAACAACTTCCAAACATTTTTTTGGCAGTTTTCTGACTTATCCAACAAAGAAGTTCGGCCTCAAGAAAGCGCACAATCTCTGGTAAAGTGACGTTGCCGTTGGTAAATGGTCTGCACACCAAAATTGTGCCACATTGTGGCCATCTAAAAGCAGGTCTGAAAGTAGAACTCAACAGTTTTATACTGTCCAAAAATAGAGAAAACAGATTTTCCCTCTAACCGGAGCTCCCAATGCTTCTTATCCAATCTATTCTCCTGCGGTATCCACTCTTTATCTGCTGATGGCCAGCACTAATCCACAGATCCTCCTGATGAAAGTATGTCACCATTCAGAC